>SNQN01004544.1:0-41686 GCA_008642245.1 Bassia scoparia | reverse complement strand
AGTTAGCAGAAAATTCCGAAAAATAGAAAATGATTAAGGAAAATTCTTTTGGCCTCTTGTTTGACCTTTGCCTCATAATTTCGAGTGTGATTTCACATATTTTGAAATTTGTACGAGTTCAGTTGCGCCTTTTCGGAATCGAATCGGTCACGAAACGTGGTATGTTTCATCACGGATTACTCTTTTGGGGAGACATTTTTAGGTGTCTACAACGTCTCATTGTTATCTAATATAATCCTATCCACCTATCTGGTAACTGCCTGCTATGAGTGGGAGCCGAAGTTTTGCAACTCGGCGATTATCACCCTAGCAGTTTCATGTACCAAGCCTCGGTGGAGGTTGTTGAACTGTTCCTTATCGTTTTCCTTCAGATCATCTAAAAGGCTTGTAACAATATCCACGTATTGCGTGTATATCAAATTGAGTAAACCTTTGGCTGAGGATAATTGATCTTCCCCCCTGTTTAGGTGTAAACCGTCCAGTCTTTGAGTTTAAGACTCAAATTTCTCAAGAGTAACAAGATCTTCAACAGATTGTTGTTGCGAAACAGTTTCTAAATTACCAAGATTTTCAAGTGGATTCTACAGATTTTGTTCGGATGAATTACCATCCTCTTGATTACCTGACCTTCGAGAAGACAGTTTAGGGGCCATGGTTGAGACGTAACTGCAACCTTATAAACTTCTCTCCCACTGTGGTCTCCAAAAATCCTATTGAGGTGATTTTGCACTTCACCAAAAAGTCAACCGCCCAATATTGTTTTTAGTTCGGTAGGGGGCTGCCCCTCTAGTTATTGATTCTATACACAACCTCACTAACGTATAATGGCTCCTAAATAGTAGAGGTAATCAAGAAGATGAAAGTATAAGGAAATGACCTTGTTGTGGAACAATCCTGAAAAAACAAAACAAACAATGATGAATAGAAACGAAAACCATCAATTATATAGATAGTGATAGAGTAAGACTACATTTGTATTACAAGGAAGGATGATTACCTGCATGTTTACAAAAGTTGGATGATAATGAGCAAACTACTAATCCATTGAGGGATGAACTATGCTATGCTAAACTATACTTGGCTACTAAGCCAAGTGCGGCTAAGGGAAGCTAATTGCGAAAAGAAGATAGATAGATGTTGTTAGACAAGTGTAAGCAACATACCCGTCCATTCTTTGGACGAGTGGAGATGTGGTAATCAAGGAAGCAACACAGCTCTTTGACTTGTCCCAATAGCTCACCTTCCATCTCTGGCGGGAACTGCGCACCTGCTTCCTTCTTCGAACTGGCATGCTATAAGCAAAATGGAGCAAAGATTCAGAAAACAAACGGGCAGCATAACGGCTAAAAATAGACATCTTACATACAAACAAAGGGCCCTCCGGGGGCTTACGGCTAATCAACACAACCATGGTTTAAGGAAATGCACAATTTCCTAACAATCGAAACAATAGGCAAGCAACTAAAGGGTGAGAAAGAGCACTTCTTCTCCCTAGTGAATGTACATGGCTAACGGAATGCACAATTCCACTCATGAACCCTATATGCAAAGAGAATTTCAAGATGGTATGTACATTCACTCATATGCCATAATCCCCAATTAAGCAAGCAATCACTATTAACAAGCACTTTTTAAAGTTTTAAGTTACTTTACAATGGTGAAATTATACACGGGCATTCACATTGTTGCAGATAAGCATGGAAAGGCTTATTCTTTCATCAACAAGCAAGGGAATAAGCAAGGCATATGCATAATTCAACAAGACATGGGCATGGCAAGCTACTATTCATCATCTTCTCCATGTAGTAAGCTTACAATGGCATAACTCATTCAAATTTGCACTAAATTTGATGAAACAAGTTGCAAAAGACTCACATAAGCATGAATATGCAAAAGCATTCAATAATTTCAAGCATACACAAGAAAGGGAGAAAGCCCCAATTCAATTGCACAAATTGACAAGGCATATTCAAATGACATTATTTTGGATATCAAATTACAACTTGCAAGTAAATTTCAAGTTAGGAGTAGTAAACTTACTTGAATTTGGGGTTTGATAAGCAAACAAAGCCTTTCTAAGCAATTCCTCTAAGCGACAATGGAGTTTAGGGAGTATTTGAGAAGAGCAAAGCAAAAGACAAACAACAAATGAGGCAAAGTGGCTTTAAAAGCCACGAATTTCAACCAAAATAGGCTGAAAGCTGGATGTAATTGCGCCCAGCTTCTGCTTTTTTTTGGGTCGTTTTTCGAGCCATTTTTTGCGGGCCCACTTGTGTACGCGTGAAGCCCGTTGCATTCAAATGACATTGGTACTTCTCGGGAATTCCAACCAACTTTTAAAGTCATGCATAATGACCAAAATGCCCCTAAGCAAGCAAAATGGGCTTGAAAGTCATCAAATCGCTACAAAAGTACACCTGCAAAGCTACGACAAGTGGTAAGCGAATGCAAAGTCACAACAAAGCAATAGCCATGATCAAGTGAAGATCGAAAGCAGATCAAAGTCAAAGTGCACATTCCCCAGTCGCAGTTGCATCATCCTCACAAAGGCCAAGAATTAGCCCGATTGTGCATACGCAATGCAAGCATCTATAAAAAGACATTGCTATACGCAATCGTGGCAATACGCGACGTTACCTCTGTATTGATATTCTCGGACGACTAGCCGTGATACGATAAAGCAGATCAAAGCACTCACAAGCAAAAAGACATTGGTTTACACAATCGTGGCTATACTGTACGTTACCTCCATTTTAGTTCTCCCAAACGACTAGCCGAGATGTAATACAGCAGATCAAGCACGCACCAGCAAAAAGACATTCGCCATACACGATCCTATCTATACGCTGTGTTACCATTATATTAATCTTCTCGGACGACTAGCCGAGATGGGATAAAACGAATCAAACAAGCACCAAGTCCAAATGGAAGCATCGATACGGACACCATTTCATCTTCCCCAAAGGAGTCCAAATGGAAGCATCGAATCAAACACCACAACAATTCACCATGAGGTCCTAACAGAGGCATCGGAGTGAACATTGAGATAGAAGTTCACTAGTACAAAAAACCACAAAAGTTGCGGTTAATTAGGGCTCAAAAGCTGCGATTTTGAACTGCAGCTTTTGACAAAATTCGTCAAAAAGCTACGGTTATGAAACCGCAACTTTTGTGGTACTCAAAAGCTTACCACAAAAGCTGCGGTTTTTAGCTAAAACCGCAGCATTTGTGGCACTCAAAAGCTGCGGTTATTGCTAAAAACCGCAGCTTTTGATAGCCCAAATTTTTTTAAAAAAAATTTGTTGTTTTTTATCCTAAAATGAAGGACAAAGTGATACCTATACATATAAATATCAATTTACATTAAAATTGGGTAAGAATTACAAATAAAAGAGTATTATTACAAAATCATACTTCAAAATACATTGTCAATATGACAAATTAACACATACAACACTTCTCAAAACATCCACTATATTGGAACAAGAGTCCCGAAATTGCGTCCACAATACAACAACAAATACCCACTGAATGTAGCCTTTAAAAGCCACAGATTTGCTTGCTGAACCTGCTGCAATCAGACCCGAAGAACAGTAGTGTAATGAGAATATGCCTCGCTAATACGTTACTACTTTCACCTATAACTTTTGCAAGAAAGAATGAATAGTAAAATAAGCTTCCTAGCTCTAAGTTAACACAGATTTCAAACAAAAACAAGACAGATTTCAATCTAATATGTTGTTAAAAATTAGTGAATATGTGTTCATATTATGATCTAATTAAGCTTTATGGTTCAAATCTTGGTTTGAATTATGATTCAATTAGATTTTTGGGTTTGAATTACATGATTTAGGGTTTAGGTTTCAAATTATGGCATCGGGCTTTTGGACAGTATAAGGGATGTGTACTAGTATGGATCATCCTACTGAGCTTAGCTCGAATACTCTAAGCATGCAGAAGACAAGTAGAGAAATAAACAAGAACCATGCTTGAAACAATTTAAAATTACACCATAGATGATAAAAGTCAGAAACACAAACCTTAGGATCAATGCTTATCCCAGATATTTCCCTGGCTTTCTCAATGTATTTCTTGACTTCAGGATCTGGGCTAGCCTTGCGTCTATCATCATACACATAAAACCCTTTGCGAGTCGATTAACCTAAAAAGGAGTTAAATAGAAGAATATGTCCTATTTAGTATTACTAGCAATGGTTTCAACTAAGAATTTCAAATAGAAATAGATATTTTGATGACACAATCATAAACGAAATGAATATGCCATATGAAGTTCCTATTTTAAACAAAAAGTAACAGGTTTTTTATATACAAGTAGTATATTTATGATATATACTTACCATAATTCTGCATTGGCACTATTTTTTTAGTTCATTTGATTTTGCTTAGAACATAATTCTTACATGCAAAATTGTCTTGGAAATCAATACTCATTTGAAATCCTCATTTGGAAGGTTAGCCTAGTTAAGTGCCAACCATGTCCGACACAAACTTCAGATCCTACTCTCTTACAGTTCATAAAACTTAATTTATCGTTATCAAACGTGCAAACCAGACTTTGTTTTAATCCATGACCATAAATCAACTTCCATAACTTTTGATACAGATACAAACAAAGAGCAAGTTTGTGCTGGTACTTACAATTTACAAAGTTACCAATAAGAGCTCAGAAACATTGTTCCTATAAATGTTTCTTAAATAAAATATATAAATAAATAATCTCACTTAAAATTGTTGCACATAGAAAGGGAATTACTTTGGGGGCATGCTTAGATTGAGGTTAATGGACAAGAGGGGTAAGAAATGACAAACAACAAAAGGAGAGTCACGGTGGTTTATAGCGAATAATGAAGTGGTGTTGTGATGGTGGAGAGATAGAGAAGTTAACCAACCCTGAAATGAAACTAATAGTTATCCTAAGGGGGTGGTGTATAACAATTCCCCTCTCTTCGTTTTTTCTTACCAACACATACTAAATCTGCCCACCACCACTCCATACCTATAGAAATAGTTTGACTTTCACCACCTCCTTGATGCATTCTACTCAATCAACACTTAACTAGAGTATGTAAGATTTTACAGTGGAACAATAACTAAACAGCTCTGTGCATGCCCTTTCCATATTTTCTTAAAAAAAAGAAAAAAAGGGGAAAAGGAGTTCATCTAAAGCTTCACAAAAATGACAGACATCTAAACAGATTCCAGTTTATTCTATCAAACAATGAGTGTCTACAGCAAGGCATGTTATCAAATGGTCAAAAGTAGCAAAGAAAACAAGAATATAGTGATATATAAGAAGACTATAATAGGAGGAAAAAGATTACACATGGGATATATTAAAATCAGATGCTTCTCGGATAGTTAGATGTTAAACTGTTACAAAATAATAGATCAGAATTTTTATGAACAGAAGGTTTTTTATGTACTTGGAACACACAAGATTGTTCCTCATATCCTATCACAAAGCAACCGATGAACATTACAATATCAAATTAATATTTTGCATATCAGTATCATTTTACACTAGTGGAAAAAAGGCCAAAAGCTCTAAGCTTTTTCCCACTAAAAGCTCGGCTTTTTAAAAACTGGAGCTTTTAGTGCGTTAAAAGCTCAGCTTTTAGTGCCTTAAAAGCTCAGCTTTTAGTGCCTTAAAAGCTCCTAGCTTTTAAAAAACCTGGAGCTTTTAACCCACTTACATTTTTTATATTTTTTTTCTACATTTACAATTTCCTACTAGATATACATTGAATACACAATTCTTTTGGTGCTAAATACATTGAATACATATAAATCAAATACAACATTTGCCAAAAAGAAAAATATATTATATTAAGTAAAAAAGATGATAATTACAAAATACAAGTGAAAAATATCACCATAATATATGTAATTAGTAAGCTACATTCTACAGTAAAAAAAAAATTAAGTAACCAAAATGTATTATAGAGTATTTCAACAAAAAATTAAGGGTGTTGCTAAATGCACTTAGTTTTCACAAAATGCTGTAAAAAAACTAAAACCTAAATTATTAATTAATTAATTAGAAAAAAAAACAGAATGCAATACGATGGCGTCTCCTAATCTGTCACGCCAAGCCTAACACATCACACTTGCACTGCTCCACCGACTACTGCATCTGCCCCACCACCACTGCACGGTTGCACCGCCTCACTGCACCCCACCACCGGCTCTACTCTAGTGCACCATCGCCTCTGCTCCGCTGAACCACCGCGCATGCCCCACCACCGCCAAGCCAAAACAAAATCAGACAAACGAAATCAAAAACAAAAACGAATTATAATAAGAATATCAAAAACCAAAACGAATTATAATCAGAATATTAGACAAATGAAATAAAAAAAACGAAACAAAACCAAAAAAAAAAACAAAAACAAAATCATCATAACTTAAATGCTTTTATAATCAGAATATCAAATCTACAAAGAGAGGGGGAAAAATAACCGAAAATCAAAATCAAGAACAAAAATGAAATCTGACAAACGAAATCAAAAATAAAAATGAATTATAATCACAATATCAAAAACAAAAACGAATTATAATCAGAATATAAGACAAACGAAATAAAAAAACGAAAGAAAACCAAAAAAAACAAAAACGAAATCCTCATAACTCTAGATCTATTTAACAAAAAAACAAAAAATGTCATCGGAAACTCTAGATCTTAGGTTCTAACAAAAAACAAAAAAAAAACAAAACTCAAAAAAGAAAAACGATTAACCCTATTCAAAAAACAAGAAGAAGAAGAGAAGCTCACCTTCAAAAGAGGAGCGGCGGCGGTGGTCGTCAAACGTGGCCGTTAATCTTCGTGGCAGCATCTAGCAGGAGAGAAGAAGGAGGTGAAGGTGGTTGTGAGGAATAAGGAGTGATGGTTGTGAGTTGTGACTAAGAGAGAGGAAGAAGGTGGGGATTTGTAAGGAAACCGAGTGAGTAAGAGAGAAGAAGGAGGTGAAGGGCTGCGAGAGTGTGAGGCGTGAGGGTTTGTGAGGTGAGGGTTTGTGAATTGAGGGTTTGAGAGTAATGAGACAAGTGTAAGTATAAGTACTTATGTTTCTTTTGCTAAGCCCATATTTTTCTATTAAAAGCTCCAATTATTGAAAGCCTAGAGCTTTTAACTATTAAAAGCTCCAGGCTTTTCAATAACTGGAGCTTTTAATAGTTAAAAGCTCCAGGCTTTCAATAACAGGAGCTTTTGTTAAGATGCTTTTAGCGTTTTTTTCTACTAGTGTTATAACACTAAATCTATAACATGGTAGCAAGACATTTCCACTTTCCACTACAATATAGATAACAACAACCTGTTTTCCAAACTTTGATAATCCTTCTAGAACTTTGCAATATCTATTCTGCATTATTTGTATGCACTATCCTCATAATTTTCTATTGAAGTGCATAGCAGAAAACTTGGTGGAAGTAAGCTAGTTTGGTTGGATATAGCCTTGGGAAATGGTGCCCAAGACCTGGGGTCAAATTCCCTTGGCTATGCACCAAAAAATAATTAAAATAAAAAAACTGACAGAACCATATCCTTGATCTTTAGATGAAAACAAAGGATGAGTGGCACAAGGAAGTAGCCAACAATGACAAGTGAGTTTGAACTTACTTTCCAAAATTAGGTGCACTAATCTGAGCTTTCAATTTAAAAGCATGTGTCTTCAAAAATTCCATGTAAAGCCTATATCCAGCAGGCCTAGATTGCCGGCATGGAATGACCCTATGGACAAAGAAGACTAATGCATCAATGGTAAGTAAACAAGTTRAAAAAGTTTCAATGGCAAAAGTTTTAAGAGACAGCACAAGTGAATGACAAGGATCAACAAGTAAGGAAGTGCTATAGTTAAGACATAATGTGCAATATGAAGTCAAAGATACCCCTATCAACATTGAATAGGGTAGTAAATCAAACTACACATAAAAGAAAAGTCATAGACTGTCACTTGATAATAATAATTGTGCCTTCTGCATGTTAATTAAAAATAAACTCCTGCCAAGAAGAGCACATGAGCAATTTAACATGTAGATAACTTACAATCTAATATATGTATTCTATTATTTCTATCAATGTAGTTTTCATGCAGTTTGGAAAAATCAACTAGTCGACCAAAAGATGTTTGCTTCAATGTCTTATTACAAAGGCACAAAAAAAAAAAATCATTAAAACAGGAACCACCCACATAAACTAATGCACATTTACATCTTTATAGGTCCTCAATTTCGTTAGTAAAGCATCTTCTCTAATTTAATGCAATGGGATTCTTGCTAATTAGCTTGGACTTTCAAAGCAGATATCCAATGCATTTTACATGTAACGCTATCTATTTGTCCCGATGACTAAAAAATAACAAATGTAGGATACCAAAGAATGAGCAAGTTCAATAGAAGGCAGCCCAACATTAGCAGAGCTCAAATTGGATGAAACTTGAATTGCCCACAAAAAAGGGT
Organism: Bassia scoparia; assembly: GCA_008642245.1. Taxonomy (NCBI): domain Eukaryota; kingdom Viridiplantae; phylum Streptophyta; class Magnoliopsida; order Caryophyllales; family Amaranthaceae; genus Bassia; species Bassia scoparia. The sequence continues at coordinate 33,208 of SNQN01004544.1, read as the reverse complement.
CAATACCCTTTTGTTGGGCATCTTTAGTAAGGTCTAGGACACTGTCCCAAACACTCTTATCTAATGCTGCTTTTGTTGTTGCCATTGAACAAGAGGAAGCAATACTGCAATAGAACGAAACTATGAAGTTAAGTTTTTTTATATGGGGCAAAAAAGGAGGGACCTTTTAGTGAGAGAAAAGAGGGTGTTTAATTTGGAAATTCGGGTGAGTTTGTTAGCCTGTTGTGGGATCATTGTGTGCGTGCGATTGGACCGTAAAACATCAATGGAAGTCAAAGTGGTTTTTGTAATCCTAGCAAAAAAAATTGGCTTTTGTAATTTTGATTTGCATTAGAGGTGGATAACCGGGAATTATTCCAAGCTGAAGTTCAGGCAAACCTAACTGTGCATTAGAGGTGGATATTCGTGCATGACAAGCCTATCAAAAAGTTGAACAAGTTGGTGAGCTTGCAGAGGAGACAATATGAAAAAGGGTCAATATTAAGTTCTCTAGATACTATTAATATAAAAGGGGGGGAAACGTCCTTCATACCATTGCAACATAAGGTTTTCTTGCAGCTGTTAACCACACCACCAAAAAAACCAATGTGTAAGATAAAGGACATAAACAAGGTGAATGTGATTCATTACTGTTGCTTAAAAACAATTATGACTCACCATCAACAGTATTAGTGAGAACTTCCACTGCTTCAAAACCACGCTTTGGGGATGCAACTACCAAGAGGCCCAAGACTTATACATTAAGTCAGAATATTTAAATATTGCAACAAAGAAAAAAAGTGTAGCTATACAAAAAGAGCATGAAAAACATGGCATATTGTTTAGGCAGATTTTAGCCAATAAGCTAGTTTACCTAGCTAGGATCGTGACCTGCAACTGGACGGGTTAATCAATTCGATAATGAGGATCAAAACAATAATAAATGAATGCAGAAACAAAAAGAACACACGAGAATTGGTGACGCGGAAACCCAAATCGAGGAAAAACTGCGGGTAGTGATGAGACTACCAATCCACTATGACTTTAGCACTCAACCGGCTCGATTCACAATTACAAACTAAAGAAATCAGCTAAGTGTCTGATAAGAATTCAGATGAGAGTAGAAAGTATGAGATGATCCTTCTAATTACATTTGCTATCTATTTATAGTGAGGATCTCTACTAGGTTAAAGAACTTCGGGTTGTTGGATGTATGCCGTGTATTTCTTAACTGCTGCTTTCTAGCCGTTGCTCCAGGTGGAGTTATCCAGTCGTTAGCTATTTTCTCGCGGGAGGTAGCTGACCATTTCCTTTAGTAGCTTAGTGGGCTGGACCTAGGTGAAATCCGGGTACAACATTTGCCCCCAAATTGGACATCATGTGGGGCTTTTTTAATGAAGGGTAATTTTGTCCTTTCGCGCATACGCACCTTCCCCACTTCAGCCTTTCCACTTGTTTGACTGCTCCACGACTTCCCATAACCGTCACATCAAATAACTTCTTCAACTTCCTCTTTTATTTTAAATTTAAAGCTTCTCCTGTCTTCATTTTTCACTTTACTTCATTACACTCCACTGCCCTTTCGTCTTCTCTCGCTCATTCCCTTGCCAATTTCCTTAGTTTTTCGTGCTTGTTTTCTCAATTTCTCGGAGCGTTCATCTTTTTCTCCAGGTATCTCCTGCTTCTTTGTTTATTTTTTGTTACTTTAGTTCGTCTATGCCTCGCTTTAAACAGTCTGCTAGGYAGAGGTCTAAGCTTATTCCTCTTAGGGCTTCMGTTGATCTCGAAATGGGAAGACCCAATGAAGATGTAGCGATATTATAACTGAAGCGGACCTCGCAATGATCCGATTGCGTGGTTGTTTTCCAAACGATGCAGTTTTGATTGCTCCCAAACCAACCGATAGGCCTGAGAAATGCCCTCCTGGGCATGTCTATCTCTACGAGTATCCTTTTCTTGTGGGCTATTCTTACTTGTTCACTCCTTTGGTTCGTTCTATTTTGAACCAATTTCAATTAAGCCCTGGTCAGTTTCAGTAGAAATTCTGGAGAGTCTGTAGTGTTATTGACCATTTGACTGAGTCTTGGGAAACTCCATTTACTTATCGTGACCTRTGTCACACTTATTTCATTAAAAAGATTGCCAATGCTCGTTTCACTTTGAAATTAAAAGCGGGTGAGGTAGATTTAGTAGGGGGGACAGAGGCATCTGACAAAGGGTGGAAGGCTAGGTTTTTCTTTGTGGCTTAGGATTCTTTGGGTTCAGATCTAAATTGGTTAGTGGAAGGTTGGAATAGTGGAGGTATAGGTCTTTTTTGTGGTCTATTGGCTTTTTGTTTGTTTGTTCTGGCGGTTTAGAAGCTGTTTGATTTTGATTTTCATCTTTTTTGTTTTCAGCGGTGGTGACAGACTGCGGCCCTTCTCACGGATACTCGGCTAAGGTGGAGGCTTTCCTTGGTCACAGCGRAGATTTGCGAAAGTTTGTAGATCTTCCTAAATCATCTGTTATGGCTTCTTGTGAGTTGGGGTGTCATAGTGGATCATTTTTTGTGTTTAGCTGCTCAATGCTTAACGTTTTTGTTTTGGCTAGGATTGTCCATGTCTAGCTGAAATGAGGGCTTTGTCCTCGAAGAAGAGGAAGGCCTCGACTGCTGGGGGTGCCCAATCTGATGCCAAGGTTCAGCTTGTCAAGCCGGTTGTTGATGTCTCTTCTGATCGTCCTTCTCCTGCTGTGGATGCTGAGAAGAAAGCTGCTGGGGCATCTTCTAAGGATTTCATTGCTGGGCTTCACCTGTCTTTTCCTCAGGACTACTTGGATCACGAAGGGACGACTGGTGGGATATGGCTAGAGATGGATCAGTTGCTATTCCCTACTGATGCTGCCCGCCTGAAGGGGTAGGATCTGGAGGTGGTGCACAATGATGGGTTCCATCTATCCCTGCAGCTGATCCAGAACTTCATGGTCTCAAAATCTATTTTTCAGACTGCTGTTGCCCTGAAGAGGCGTGCTGGGGACTTGACCAGCCAGATGGCCCACCTAACTAAGGAGAAGGCCACCTAGGCAGCTGAGAAGAAACAGCTGGAGGCGTCGGTAGCTGCTGAGAAGGCCAAACGCGAGGAGTTGGAGCTTGCTGCTGGGAGCTCAAAGAGACTGTAGCTGTGGCTCGTCAGGATAAGGCAGAGACGGTGATCACTGAGCTGGCTAAGTTATCCTGGAAGGTCAAGTTCAAGAGGCCTGTAGATGATGAGCTGACCGCTAATGTGGATGCCTACGTGGGCTCTTTAGGTCATATGAAGGACCTGGAGGATGAGGAGTTTAGGAAGGAACTTCTAGCAGCTACGGCTAAATCTCAGTCCTACTTCGTACCACCACCTTCTGTTGGGGACCCTCCTCAGGTAGCTGCTGGGACTTCTTCTTCGTTACCTGATTGTGAGAAGATGCTTGATGATGCAGCCAGCTTGGGTTGTTCCACCATTCAGCTGGGCTTCGGGGAGGAATTGTTCATGGGTGACCCAACTGAGGAGGTGAAGGCTGCTTCTTCAGGATAGATGACCTGTTTCAGAAAACTTTTCAGTACTTTTGTTTGAACATATTGGGCTATGGCTGTGGCATGTGCAGCTCTAATTATTTAACTGTTTTTATTTCTCTTTTGCTTGGTATTGCCTTGGGCAGTTTAACTTGGATTTGTCGCTGGTGAGCGGCCTTTTTGTCTACGTTATGATCTGACTCTTATATGAATTTGTGCTTTATTTGCTTTTTAATGTGACTTTGTTACAACTTTTATTCATGCATGATATTCATTTTTAGCTAGCCGCTTAGCTATAGAAATACAAGTGTTTCTCTTTTACATCGATTCTCTTTCTAGTGGCTAGCTATTGTTGGGGTTTTACCTCAAAAACAATATCTTTTTAGGTGACAGGCATTCCAGCTTCTGGGACCTCTGTGCCTTCAGGTGAGATCAATTTAGAGGCTCCATTGCCAAACACTTTACTGATCTGGTAGGGGCCTTCCCAACTGGCTCCTAGTTTGCCTGCATTCAATTCTTGGGTGTTCTGGAATGTTCTTCTTAGTACCCAGTCACCGATTGCGAATGTCTTAGCTTTCACCTTTTTATTGAAACTTCTGGCTACTATCTGCTGGTAGGCTGCCATTCTTGTACTGGCAGCGTCTCTTATTTCTTCTATGGTATCTACGTCTAAGCGTAGCTCTTCTTCGTTTGCTTCTTCGGTAATGAGTCCATATCTTGCTGAAGGTACAACTATTTCTGCAGGTAAGACAGATTCACAACCATACATAAGTGAGAAGGGGGTTTGTCGAGTCACAGCCCGAGGGGTGGTCCTGTTAGCCCATAAGATTTTAGGTAGTTCTTCTACTTATTTCCCTTTAGCCGATTTTAATCGTCTTTTTATTCCATTTATTATTAATTTGTTACTCGATTCTGCTTGTCCGTTGGCTTGCGGGTACCTAGGGGTGGACATAGTTAGAGTTATGTTCCATTTGTTACAGAAATCCTTAGTTTTGTTGCTAATGAACTGCGAACCATTGTCGCAAACGATTTCGCTAGGTACCCCGAATCTACAGATTATGTTGGTCCGGATAAACGAAATTACTTCTTTATCCATTACCTGGGGGAATGCATCTGCTTCTATCCATTTCGACAAATAGTCAGTAAGTGCTAGTTTACCTACGATGTCCATTCCCCACTTCATGAAAGGCCATGGAGTGAGGGATGGGTGCAGTTGCTCAGGTGCTTGATGCGATGTGTTTGCGTGCCTTTGGCAACTATCACAGCTTCCTGCATATTCGTTAGCATCATTTTTTATGGTTGGCCAATAGTAGCCGTAGGTTAATATTCTTTTAGCTAGGGTCCTGCCAGCTGAGTGCGTGCCGCACTCGCCGTCATGGAACTCTTTAAGGGTGGTATGTGCTTCATTTTTACCTAGGCATCGTTGCAGGATGCCTCAGGAAGACTTTTTAAATAAAACGTTATCAATTAAGACGTACTTGGAACACTTCATTTGTACCTTTCTGGCTTCCAGCTTACCGTTAGGTAGGATTTCATCTCGTAGGTACCTGATGATCGGCGTTCTCCAATCTTCCTCGTTTTCATCGGAGATAGGCATGACTAGTTCCTCTTTTTCGATTGATGGTGCAGCAAGATGTGCTATGGGCACCGAGTCAAAGCTGCATTTCCTCATGGCTGAGCCTAGGCTAGCTAGAGCATCTGCCTTCGTGTTCTGGTCCCTTGGTACCTGCTTAATGTCAAATTTATCAAATTCATTCATTTTCTTTTTAGCTATTTCTAGGTACCTGGCCATCTTGGAGTCTTTGGCTYCGAACTCGCCTTTCAGCTGACTTACTATCAACAATGAATCGCTAAAGACTTAGAGGTGGGTTGGCCCCAGGTCTCTAGCTGCCGCCATACCTGCAAGCAAAGCTTCATATTCTGCTTCGTTATTTGTTGCTTTAAAATCGCAGCATATAGCTCTTACTATCATGTCCCCCTGTGGCGACTTTAGCACCACGCCAAGTCCGGCTCCCCTGAAATTTGAGGAGCCGTCGACGTACAGTTGCCATTTATCTTTACCTGTGCTTACTGCCTGAACGGCGGGGGATTCTAGGCCTGGGCTAAAGTCGGCCACAAAGTCGGCTAACGCTTGTGATTTTATAGTTGTTCTAGGCATGTATTTGATATCGTATCCGCTTAGATAGATTGCCCATTTGCTCATTCTTCCCGTTAGCTCGGGTTTCTTGAGCACAACTTTTATTAGGTAATTAGTCATAACCATTATAGAATGCATTTCGAAATAGTGTCTATGTTTTTAAGAGGCGATAACTAATGTTAGTACGAGTTTTATGAGGGAGGAATACCTTGATTCTGCTTCTAACAATGTTTTACTTACGTAATATATGGGTAGCTATTGGTTTTCGGCTTCTCTGGCTAGTACCGCGCTTACAGCTTTGCTACTGACAGCTAGGTATAGCTGTAGGTTCTCTCCCTCAGCTGGTTTGGTCAGCAGAGGGGGGGAAACCAGGTAGGCTTTTAGTGCTTGCAGGGCCTTTTCGTGTTCATTAGTCCAGTCAAGGATAGCTTTTACCTGGTTCGGATTAGCTTCTATTCCTCGTGTAACTATGTAACCTAGAAACTTACCTGCGGCCACCCCAAATGAGCACTTGGTGGGGTTTAGCTTCATTTGGTATTCCCTTAGAACTTTGAACGTTTCTTTAAGGTGGGCGATGTGATCGCCCGCTTTTCTGGACTTAACTAGCATGTCATCTATGTACACTTCCATCGTGTCCCCCAGCTGCTTTTGGAACATTTTATTCACGAGTCGCTGGTAGGTTGCACCTGCATTTTTCAAACCAAAAGGCATAACAGTATAACAATATATTCCTTTGTCGGTGAAAAAGGCGGTTTTTTCTTGGTCTTGGGGGTGCATGAGAATTTGGTTATATCCAGAATATGCATCTAAAAAAGTTAACCTTTCATGACCAGCAGTGGCGTCTACCATTGCGTCTATATGAGGTAAAGGGAAGAGGTCCTTAGGGCATGCTTTATTTAAATCTGTGAAATCGATGCAAACCCTCCACTTACCGTTCTTTTTACTTACCACGACCACGTTGGCTAGCCACTTTGGGTAGGATACTTCTCTTATCTTTCCGCACCTCAATAGCTCGGCTACCTCATCATTTATTATCGCATTCCTCTCAGGGGCAAATTTTCGCCTTTTCTGCTTCACCGGCTTTATGTGAGGATCCACATTTAGCTGGTGAGTTATAATGCTGGGGTCTATGCCTGTCATGTCCTCGTGGGACCAAGCAAAGCAGTCTTTGTTAGCTTTTAGAAATTCTATTAGTTTACCTTTTTCGCCTGACTCCAAGCTAGCTGCGACTAACACAGTTTGCTTAGGTAGGCTGGGATCCAGCACCACTTCATCTAGATCTTGATCGCTGGGCTTAGCGGGTACTGAATCTAGCTGTAATTGCTATACCCTATTTTGCTTTGGATTATGTTGCTTCAATGGCTATTTTTATGACTCCTCTTGCTATTTTTGTTGTTTTCTTGCTGTCAATCATGCTTTGTGAGTAGTTTTCAAGCTTAGGGATGCTAGGGAGCCCAACTATAATCCATTGGTGCCAAAATGATATTATCATCTCTTTTCAACAATCCTTGTTCCAAATATTATGGTTTCTTCCACTACTACATTAAAATCAAAATGTAACATTTGTTTGCAACACTTTATGATTATGTAACAGTTTTATGCAACATGTAAGTATATTGCAACAGTTATTTGCAATGGTCTAATGTATCGCAATAGTTATTTGCAACACTTGAATCTAATGCAACACTCTTTTGCAACATTTTGATCTATTGCAACACTATTTTGCAACATCTTACTAAAACTATTGCATTAGGTACCATAATGCAACACTTAACATATGTACCTAATGCAACACTTAATTACTAGTCTAAGGTACCAGATTATTTCATTGGGCCGCCAAAATTTCTAACCTTTATTCCAAATATTTCAAAAACCCTCCAAAAAATTCTTTATCCTTCAATTTTTCAAAACCTCAATGTCTTCTTCAGTTCTTCCTCAACATTTTACGCACCAAAATTCTTGAAAAAGCCGAACTTCATGTCTTAATCCTTCTCGACTCTTCTTGTTTTCACACCCAAAAATTCCATCTTCATCTAAAATGATAAAATCCCACTTTGAAAATTGATACAAACACAATACTATTCCACTTTCATCCAGCAAAATACGAATTAGGTTTTTGTACAAAAAAAATGCTAAATTTCCATCTTCTACCCATCAAATCGAACGCTATTGTCATTTTTTTGGTGAAATTTCACATCTTTGCTAGCAGGTAACTTCAATTTCGTCTTGTTATCATCAACATTTTGAGATTTTGAAGTAAAATTGATTTYGGGTTTTCTTTCTTATTTTTTCGATTTGTGAAGTTAACCCTACAAGAAATTTGTGGAAGATAAAGGAGTTCACTTTGACATTGAAGCACAAGAGAAAAATTTCATCGCCTTATTCTCGTTTATCATAAGCTGACATTTAAATGGTAACTTTCYATTCCAAATTTTCTTTTTCGTCCTTTTAGAAATACCAATCTTTATATTGATTTTGTTGGTTTGTTGATGTTTTGTTCTTCCTATTTGTTATCCTGTTATTTTATGCTATAGTTGTATTTTTCATGGAGGTTTGTAATGCTGTTTTAATGCGTTGTTATTGTTTTTATGGAGTTGTTGTGAAATTTCAATTTTTTACGGATATTTGATTGTAGGTGAGTCTTAGTAATTTTTTATGTTGTATGCCTTCTGATAAGAATGTGTGTGAGGGTTAAGACTTGGAAGTGGTATGAACAGATTGAAAGGATGAATGAAAATACGTTTTTCAATGTAGCATTATAGCCATTGTGTGTTTGTTTGTTAATTGCTTTGCTTATATGACAGTGTGTCCTTGTCAAAATATGACCTTTACTTTGTCCAACCTATACAAGAGGTTCATAACTGATGTTAATGATAGTTCACATCATCAAGTCTAGTGTAAGTTTATATTTTAACAGTGTTGTTTCTAAATGACTTGCAATGAAGTATTGTGCTAGTGTGTGAGAGTAATCTTGCATCTTTAGTCATTTTGAGAGGGTGAGAGTGTTAGGCTATGAAGTTGGTCAACCTCCCTTATGTTTGTTTTGGTTTGTAAATCCGAACMAAAAATAAGTTTAAAGATAGATAGTGATAATGAATGCATTGGATTTTGTTCTTTATCATGAGCCTAGTTTCATGATAAGTTACATGTTAAAACAAAATTCAAGGAAACTAAGGACATAGAGTGGGGATGAACCGTGCCAAATTTTTTGGGCCTAGAGCTAGACTGAAAAAATCATGTCATGATAGGCTAGTGAAAAGTTTAAGAAAAGTAGGCCGGCCATGCAATACTCGAACCATGCCAACCGATATGTTTCTTTCTAAAAGTTTTATATGATTATATGCCGGAAAATTTAAGATTAAAGTTGGTATGCTTGCTCTTTGTAGTCAAGTATATGCTCACAATTTAGACAGTAATCAGTATATTTTTCCTATGTCATGCATTGCCACTTTACTAGTTTCTGCTCTTTAGATCTTCAAGAAATGAGCTGTGTCTCATCTACCTACATGAAAAATTGTTATTTGCATCGTTGTGAATCTAGTTTAGAAAGTCAACATACGCATATATCTCTTGAGCATTTTAACTTTGGAAAACTCCAATCAATTGTATATTATATTTTTATAACTCTTGTTTGGAACCTAAGCAATGTGGTTATTTTTATACAATGAAAAATTCTTTTATAATGAACCTATCATATCAGATCAAGAGTTGTGGGATGTTGCACCCATTAAAGCTAGAGATAGATTTCAGAGCATGCTCCCTCCCTGGCATGCTTATGAACGTGCATCTGCATATTTCATGCTCTCAGGTGGGATAGAGCAAGTATATACAACTGTGAAAAACCCCAAGATGATGATTATGTTTGTATTTACTTAAATTTTTTTTATGTTGCTCTACAAGACTGCAAATCTAGAACACATAAAACCATTGCTTCTTCTACTTGTGTCAATAGGAGGATTTGAAAAAATATCAGCCTGAATACCTGGTTTCTGTTCCATTGTTATACGAAACACTCTACAGGTTAGTTATCTTATGAATTAGTCATGCTGGCTGATCTACATTTGATTTGTATACAAATATTCTGCTAATTCATGTAAATTGTAAATTATATGAATTTTGTCGCTTCTATCCCTACATATACTGTACATGGTTGTTTTCGTGCTTGTTCTACTCTATTGGCTTTCAGTAGAAAGTATAAACCACTTCATCCTTTTGACTATTGTATTTTCCTGTTTTTAGACATTTTTCATTCTTTCTCCTTTGAAGTAAAACTGATGATGATCATTTCAATTGTGTTGTTAAAACACTCTTGGTTTCCTTAGGATCCTTTGAATTTCAGTTGCAACATCTATTTATTAATATTTCTTATCATAAGATCAGGATGCATGATATTCTCATGAAAGCTCAGTAAAACAAACCATTGGGCTCAATTCTTTTTGAAAGCTCATTCAAGTCAGTTCAGTTGCTTATGAGGTAGAAAGAGGGAGTGTTCTTGTGTATTAATAATCTTGGTTTTTAACCAACCTTAGGAATGATCTGGCAGATTGCTTGTGAAAGCTTCAACCGAAAGGGATGAAGAGAGCATTAGTTAATGCCAAACTTTTATCCATATAATTAATGGGCTCTTAGGTCTAGTGTGGGGATCTGCTTATGCAAGACCATCAAGACTACTCATAATTCTTACTTATGCTCCGACGAATATTAGGAAACTTTATAATAATAATAATAATGATAATAATAATAATAATAATAATTATTATTATTATTATAATAATAATAATAATAATAAAAGTTAAATTAGTATTTTTTGTTTGTAGTTATTTTTTTGTTTTGTTGTGATGGCTTATTCCAACTCGAGAAAGTATGTTTCTGTTATTGATTTACCTCTGTCTTAGCTTCTTATAAATAGACAATTTCTAAATGAATTGCAATGAAGTATTGTGCTGGTGTGTGAGAGTAATCTTGAGAGAGTGAGAGTGTGAGGCTATGAAGTATTGGTAGTGTGAAGGATGCTGAACAATGTGGTTCCCGTCTTTCTATCACTGTTAAACTTCTCTCATTAACAACACTTTGCTATATTTCTCTACTGTATTAGGTCTGCAAATTTAGCACCGCATTTTTCTCTTGCTTTTTCTTCATCCGTTTTTGACCCAGCATTGTTACTAGCAAACCAGCTTTCATTATTACAGCCTGTTATTTTTTTAATGACCCTGTATTGTAACTAGCAAAACTGATATGCTTTCATACTCTAACAAATCATGGAATCGAAGATCATTCCTAGGAGTTTTAGGACTTTATTGTAAGTTGCAGTGCGTAAAAATAATATCATCTTTTTTATTATTTTGAGTTGTGACTATATGTCTTAATTGAGGATGGCCTTAGTATGACAACTTCCTGTTTAGTTTTTCAAGTTATTCCTGTTTATTTATTCCAGTTATTCCTGATTTGTTGATCTTTGCTGTTCTTGTTTTGTTGCTATGTTGATAGGTTAATGTGGCCGATTTCCTACTATTTATATCGGTTTTGACTCCAGCTATGTCAGGTATGTACATTTTTGTTTTCTTTCTCTAGCCACCAATTTACTTCAATATTGACTCATTGTGCCTCATTTGAGGTGTCTGTGGAATTGTGGAGGCATTTGAGTCAATCGTATTGCACAAATTTAGTTCATCTTTATGGATGATATATAAAAGTATCTGACTCTAGTATGGTTACAAGTTGAGAACTTCCCGTGTTTCTCCAACTCATAAAATACTCAATTGATGTATTAAATTGATATTTTTTTATGTTCACTCTAAAGTAATGGAAGACCACGTGAAAGAAAAACATTGTTTGATGTTATATGACTCTTCTAATACTTTAAGTAAGCTTGTTTGCACCATCAGTCATCACCTTCTTGTCAATGACATATTTTCCTCCCAAGGATCTGTTATTCAGCACGCAACTTCGTGAAATTAGATTCTCTATCTACAAGTTTCTTGTTATAATTGATGTTTCCTCTCATATCTAAGTTACTGTTAACTCCCCTGCTCCCTTCTCTCCTTTATGCTCGCTTGATTTGGTTCTGCTCCATGGGTCACATGTGACTTCCACCTTTTTCTCCTAGTGTACACAATTGGTGGTGTTGTACGGTTTGAGTGTGTATGGCCTTGGTGGTGTATAACAGTTGGTTGTATATAAAGGATTATTAATTAATGCTCTGTAATCTGCTTGAATGCATGATGATGAATAAAAAGTCTAGCTTTGAGTAGTATATGTTTTAATCATATAGATTTGAGTAGTAAATTCAGAGTTGCAAACTTGTGAAAGGGAAAAAGATATATTCTGTTTTTTTTGTTCTATTAAATGTTATTTGATCAGAATGTAGTAGTTCAGGTTAGCTTGTGATGAGTTCTTTGCAAACCTTGAAGATAGTAACTGAGGTTAGCTTCTAACAAAATACTTACTAGTATCATCATACCTTCTGTTAAATGAGTCTTGTAAGCTGAATCAACTTGAATCAAATTATCCCGATCATGTTTTCGTTTGGTTAACAACTAATCTTATGTTTTCAGCAAAACTGATATGCTTTCATACTCTTACAAATCATGGAATGGAAGATCTTTCCTAGGAGTTTTAGGACTTTATTATTGTAAGTTGACTATGRATGTGCTTTTGCTTACATTTTCTGGTGGGCAGAAAATGACCTTTTTTGGTGCATAATCTTGTCTTATTAAACTTGAAATTGGTTGATAATTTTTTCTTGTGTACAAAAAATTTAGGTGTCAACTCTAAATTGTATTTACTTCTTAGTTGAAAATCATTTTTGTTGAAATATACTTCGTAACTCGTTTTGTTACTAATGTTATAGGAATCAGATGAACTCAATCGGTTGAACAATGGAGTATGTGGTCGTGATCCGCTTATGGAAAAATGAAGGACTTTTGACAAATCGACTAGCTTATTATGCGCATATATAATATGTTGGTGATGATTTATCGTAGTTAGTCTAAATATAAGGATATCTTTTGAATATCAATGTATTTTGATAATAGATTTTGGTTGAAGCCTTTACGATCATTTTGCGAATTTTCCTAATAGAGCTATGAACAATGCTCAATCATATCTATCTATATTCTATCAATCTTAAACAATACGATCGGGATGAAAATATATCAACTAGTCTGTCGACATTGACTCTATCTATGTTTATATATAATATTATTAGTTAATTAATTTAAATATTCTTATTTTTCATGATTTGAATTTCATTCATTTTCAACAATAGATAAAGGAATAATGATAATAATAATAATAATAATAATATTTATAATAATAATAGTAATAATAATAATAATAATAATAAATATTATTATTAGTATTTTAATTATGGCAATAAAAATAAATCAAGCTCATTGTTAAAAGTGTTGCATTAGATATCCTAAAACTGAAAATAATGTGTTGCAATAGATARCATACAATATTGAAAAGTGATGTTGCATTAGGTATGTATAATGTCAAATGCAACACCATTGAAAATGGTTCAAWTGTTGCARTAACTCAAATCAGYAATTGCATACATCTAATGCAACAGCTTTTYAAAAGTTRAWTAGGTGTTGCATTAGGTTTGCTAAGTCGTTGCYTTCACYRCTAATGCAACACTTTRATATTTTTAGCAAGAACTGTTGCAATAGGTAAAAATAATGTTGCATTAGATCAAATGCAACGCAAGCAAATGCAGCGTTTGAGTAATGTGTTGCATTATGGTATTTGCAACAATTTTAGTACCCTTTTGCAATAGCTTTTTGGTGTTGCATTATAGTTTTAATGTAGTAGTATTCATCTTACTTAGTTTAGGATTTGGCCACCCAAGGTTTTGAGAGAGAGAGAGAGAGAGAGAGAGAGAGAGAGAGAGAGTTTGCCTTGTTCAACCTTTGCAAGGGATTGGAGGGGTTGTTTAGGGTATTGGTTTAATCAATTTTTGACTAATTCTTGTGAAAACTTGAACGGGACTTTGGTTTGAGCAAGTTTGGTAGAGTTGGATGACTTGGGAGATGATTCCAACTATTTTGCTAAACTAAGATCACAAATACTTAAATGTTGAATTGATCAAAACCTTTGATTGGCATTCAAATCCTTTATATATTTGGGCAAGCTAGTATTACTAAGTGTTTTGTGATAGTTTTCAAATCGTTAATTCCCTAGCTTACTTCTAGTTCTACCAATTTTCAACTTCAAAATTCTTTTTGCTTCCCCAACTTAAGTGTAAAAACTTAAGCAAATGACTAGCCTCTCTTGGGTACGAACCTACTTACTCGCTATACTTTTGTAGCAAGTTAGTTAGGATTTTTAAATTTTTGTTTGAACGCATTGGTTGGTGTTTTCAACGATCACAAACCACCCCGTGTCAAATTGCCACCGTTGCCGGGGAGGTAACAAGTGTTTGAGTTTTGATAGTTTAGTTTGGTTTTATTGCTTTCATAAAATTCAAAAACCGAAAGAGATTTTCCAACTTCACTTGAAGTTGCTATCGTTTCAATTTGAGAATTTTATATTACATGCAATATAGTGAGTCTTTGATTCTAGACCTTGACCCCGAAATCATGAAAAGATTGAGTAAAATCCAAAAGCCTAGAAAAACGGGTTCTAAGGTTGGGAAGATATTGAAAATGAAGAGATACTTGATCATTTGAGTGAGAGTGAGTAGGAAGAGAAAATTTTTGAAAACGAAGAAGAGAAGTTTGAGATCGCGGCGAGACCATTGAAAGATCTTGGAACCCTCAGAGCCTACGCAACAACTAAGGCTATTGTCCTTCCCATTATTGAGGGCAACTTTGAGATAAGGCCAAACCACATCCAACTAATCAAGTCAAGGCCATTCCATTGGCTTAAGAACGAGAATCCACATAAGCACCTTAAGGACTTTGAAAAGTATGTGGATACTATTAAGGTGAATGGAGTGAGCCAAAAGTCTCTAAGGTTCAAGTTATTCGAGTTTTCTCTCTTAGGAAAGTCTTTGGATTGGCTTCAGAAGGAGGTTATGCCTAACTCTCTCACCACATATGAAGAAACTACGAAATCTTTCCTTCATAAGTTCTACCCACACTGAAAGACGGTCGAAATAAGGGCCAAGCTACAAGGATTCACACAAAGGGTGGATGAGACCTTATATGAAGCTTAGGAAAGATTCAAGGAGTACCAAAGAGAGTGTCCTCACCATGGGATTCCCAAGTGGCTTTTGTACCAAACCTTTTACATGGGTTTGAACAATTCAAGGAAGACTAGCCTAGATGCCGGAGCGGGTGGTCCAATCATGAACAAGAATTAGGACGAGATCGAAGGCATAATCGAGGAAGTTGTTGACAACTACGCCGGCGTTTGTAGCAAATTAACCAAGTTACTCTTATCAATTGTGCAAAATCACCCCTAAGGTTTAATTAGTGCAAATTAACCCCCTAAGATTAAAATTAGGTGCAATTTACCCAAAATTAATAATAATCTTATTTTTAAAATATTGATTTTGTTTTTATGGTAAATTGACAAAAGTATTTAATCGAATGTATTTGAATTATTAATTATTTTTGGATTGTATTTTTGCAATAAATAGTGAAATAGATAGGTTAAATTGATTAAATTGCATCTAAATTGGAAATTGTAGGGTGATTTGCTCCAATTAAAAACTAAGGTGCTAAATTGCACAATTGGTTCAAGTTAGAGGGTTTATTTGTTACTTTGGGCCAACTACGCCATATGGCAAGAGGGTGAGAGGGCTCTCCCAAGGCAAAGTAAGGGTATGGTTCACTCACTTGGTGAAGGTGAGGTTGTGGAGAAACTTTCGGAAGGCATCAAATCCAATGTGGAGAAATCAATTGAGAAGGGGGGAATCTTCTCCTCTCAAATGACTCCACCCACCCTTCTTAAGGGCCAAGGTAAGACCAAACCTCAAGCTTATAATTCTATGCATAGTGGTAGAATTATTCGCAATAATTGTTGTGCATATGATCATTTGTCCTCGTATTGTCATGTTCAAAATATTTCTTTGATTGATGATAATTTTGTTGAAGAATTGCCTTGCGAATTTGATGTTAAACAATGTAATGCTATGGGTGACAATGGGGTAAGACCACGTTTTGGTGGCAACCCTAATGCTTATGGGCCAATGAGGGCCCCTTACAACCAGCAAGGCCAAATTAATGGCTTTGGCAACTAAAACAATTCCAACCAAAAGGGTTTCAACCCTTAAGGCGTGAATGGTTATAATAATCAAAGACCATTCACCAAAGGGGATTTGGTTACCAAAACCAATGCTTTGTAAACCAAGGCTATGGTTATGGTAACCAAGTTTCTAATTCTCAATGGCAAAATTATTTTAGGGGGAACAACCCTAGCTATGGCTATCAAGAAAATGTTAGTGGCTATGTTAATCCCAATGCCCAAGCTCCATTCCAAGCCACCTAACCCAACCCCTACTATCAACATCCCAATTTTCAAGGAGCCATGCAAGGGCAATTCATGGGGTAAAGAGGAAATCTAGTTCCACCCCATTTCAACCAAACTCAAAACCCACAAATTTTCCATCCGTTTCCCACTCAAAACTAAAATGTTCCAATCATTCAACATCCTCAAGACAAGAGTTTCCAAAAGAGGATAAACAAGAGTTCCGAGCTAAATTGAAGGCTCTAGAGGGAAATATGGCTAACCTAGCCTAACAAACCCCCAAATACATTCAACCACCTCAACCAACTACCTCAAATGCTAGAAATGATGGAGTGCATGTGATGAAATCAAAGGAGGACGAGGGAGTTGATGTTAAGGGTGAGTTGAAGTGTGAAGTACAGAGAGAGCCAATGAGAGAAAGAGTTTATGAGCAAGAAAAGAGCGATGGAGAAGAGAGTGTGAATAAGCAAAAGCTTGATGAAGGAGAGGAGAGTGAAAAAGCAAAAGAGGTGAAGGTGATTGATGGTGGTGAGGTTTATCGCATGAGAAAAACCGAAGATGAGAAGGTCAAAGATGGGGAGAAGAAAAGGAGAAAGAAGAAAAACAAGAGTGCTAGGAATAAAGGCAAGGCAACAGAAGAGGGTGAGCCTAGCATTGGGCAAGATCCTTTGAGCTATGTTCGGAAATTTTTTTCAAATGCTCCAAAACTACCACTCTCAACTTTTACTCGAGGGAGCAAAGTGTGAGATGCCAACTCAAAGAAAGATGCAAAGAGTAAGAATGAAACGAAAGTTGAGGCCCCTAGAGTGATTCTCGAAAAGTTGAAAGGTCCGTGAACTTTTTCTATCCCTTGTACTATCAATGGTGTCCTAGTCAAGGATGCCTTATGTGATCTAGGTGCGGGGATAAGTGTTATCACACTCCAGGTTGCTCAAAAGCTCGACCTCACTAATCTCAAACCTGGAACCGTTATTATTTAATTCGCCGACGGAACTAGCCGTGTTCTAGCCAGCGTGGCCGAAGATGTGCTTGCGAAGGTGGGCAAGAGAGACTACACCTTCAAGAACAATTTGGCGGTCATGAATTTGACCAACCATTCGGACATCTCGGTCATACTAGGGAGACCATTCCTAGCTATTTCCGGAGCATGTGTGGATGTGAAACAAGGTTCTATAAGCTTCACAATTGGTAAGGATCGGAGCGAGTTGTGTTCTGAAAGAAAGGAGTGGCCAACTCTAAGGGTGGTAAAGCAATTTGGTTCACCATCTCTCTCACTCCATTGAATGTGTTAATTCTATGCTTTCGACTAACCCCTTGTATGCTAGGGTTGTTTTGTGGCATTGTACAGAAGGTGAAGGTGTGATGCAAAAAACACAAAAAGAGCAAGATAATGATGGTAAGGGTATGGTTGAGTTACATGAGGGTTCTTTTGATTCTATGTTCCCAATGCTTGGGGATGATGGTAAGGTTTTTGTTTGGGCACTCCCTCATTTGTTCAAGTCTGAAGGGTTAAATATGACAAGAAGGAGAAAATCCCCTATGAGTACTTGTGGAGTGCTCAATTCTGTTCTCAAATATCTCTTGATGATTCGTTTGTCTATATGCATGATGGATGTGCACAAGTGCTTAGTGCACTTCTCCTTTTACTTGTATTGAAGGATCCCCCTTAATGGGGTTATTGCGTCAAGATAACGACATTAAAGAAGCGCTTATGGGAGGTACCCCGAGGGCTTCAGCCTCTTCTCTATTGTCTTGTATTCTAGCCCATTCTCTAAGGGATCTTGTTGTGTGTTTGGTGTGTGTTGGTTTTGTTTTTTTTGTTAGTGTGCTTTTGTGTGACGTTTTTGGTTTTTCTTTTGCTCAAGGTTGACGCCTTTTGAGTTTTTGGTTTGTTGGATGTGTTGTGAAGGAAGGTTGGCAATGTAATTGCGTTGTGGTTGCTTTTTGTGTATAATGTGACTTGGAGGTGTTGCATTTGGTTTTCGGAGGAGTTTTGGAGTGTTTTGGGGGTGTAAAGTGTTTGTAAAAGTTTTAATTGTTTTCACTCCCACCCACTCCACACCTCATACAATTCAACTTCTAATCCTCTCATCTCAGTCATTTTTCAACCAAATCACACAATCTTTTCTCCAAACTTCATCACATTCAATTTTGTACATTTGGGGCTCTATCTTTCCAGGATCCACATTTTGAGGCTCCTCCGTTTCAGGCTTCTATAGCTGCTTCTCTATCTCAGGCTACTCTTGTGTTTGAGTATACTCCTTCGTCTCAGCCTCCTCCGTCTCAGCCTCCTCTGTCTCAACCTACTCTAAATCCTCAGGCTTCTACGTCCACCGCTTCAGTTCGAGAGTTAGACCCAAGTGGCCTATGGTGTGTTTTAAAATTATTTAATATTTTAATGTTTTGACTATTTGAATTAAGTTGTATTCATATGTTGTTTAACCTTACTATGTTTTGTGTGCAAGGCTCGACACCCCCAATGTTGTTCGACCCATAATAGCTTTTTTGTTTTTTTTATAAAGACAAACTATGTAACTTCATAAAAATAGTAGTTTTTTGTTTTTTTTATATAATCTTCTACGTTAAAATGCTTAAAGTTGTCTCTGTTGAGGAGCCTCATTTGAAGAAAGTAAGTAACCGGAGAGAGAATTCAAGAGAAGGAATTCATATAGAGAAATCTCATTCGGGCTATGTTCAAATAGATGATGGTATTGTCAAGAGGGTCGTTAAGAAATTACCTCAAAACTCACCAAACAAACAAAATTTATAAATTGAACAAACAACTACACTTATGTCAACGTCAACAGTCAAAGCGCACATTCTCCAATCGATGTTGCATCTTCATTAGTAAGCATACAAAGGCTAAGCGTTAGCCAGATCGTGTTATACGCAATGCAAGCACCTAAAAAAGACATTGCTATACGCAATCGTGGATATACGCGATGTTAGCTTCATTTCAATTCTCCTAGACGATTAGCCGAGATGGGATCGAACAGATTAAGTAAGCACCAACAAAAAGACATTCCCTATAAGCGATCGTGGCTATACACGGCGTTACAATCATTTTAATCTTCTCAGACGACTAGCCGAGATGAGATAAAAAGTTCAAGCAAGCACCATGTCTAAATGGAGGCATCGATACGGACACCAACACACGTTTCCCTAGTAAAGTCCAAACAGAGGAATCGATACAGACACTCGCAACATTTCCCCAAGTAAGTCCGAACGTAGGCATCGAGACGGACACTATTTCATCTTCTCCAGTGAGTCCAAACGGAGGCATCGATACACACACCGCAACAATTCCCCATGAAGTCCTAATGTAGACGTCGAGACATAACCAAGACACCCTCACCCGTGGACTCAGAACCATAGGTGGAGAGATAACCGATATACCCTCACTAGTGGAATCAGAAGCATAAGTGGAGACACTTACAAAAATCCCTACTAGTCAAATCAGAACCATAGGTAGAAGCACAACCAGTAACCGCAGAAATTGCTAGTGGAATCAGAACCATAAGCGGAAGGACAATCAACCTCGAGAAAGCCATGGTGGAGTCATAACAACAAGTGATAACATAAGAAAAGGAATTAGCAATAAGGACAAGCAAGCAAACAACAGCAACCGCAGGTGCAGGTAAAACTAACACATTAGTTTTGCAAGTACCGGGTACTTCGACTTTCGTTTTGCGAGATTTTCTTCTCTACAAACTCAGATAAAGTGGGGGCTTATGTAAATACCTACATTTTTCCCTAGCCCAATATTTCCAATGATAAAACATCCCTTGGAACACACAAGTCAAATTGAGAGAGCTAGGACGCTGAAAAGCTATAAAGAGGCAAGTCCCTTACACCGAGCACTTTTCCAAGTACTTAGCACGTCAAAAAATAAGTTTCAATTTACAAATAATTTTAAATTATTTTTAAGCATTTTTCTATAATTTTTCATAATTTTTTTGAGTTTTTCTAAGCATTTTTGCAATTTTTCGGAGTTTCGAGCAATTTAATTAATATTGCAATAATTAATTAAATCACCAAGACAGCTCAAAAAATTTTACAAGTCATTTTTACATATTTTTTCGATTTATAGTTTAATATTTACGAATTTCTTAAGCAAAATGCAAAACCGTGCGATACAGAAGCTTCCGAAACCTTTCGGGGTCGGAGATTGCTGCCCATGACAGTCCAAATTTATCCTCCCATCCCCTCGTGGAAGCTAGAAATAATTTACTACCTTTTTTAAAACCGACAAATATTGCAAATAAGGCAAGTTTGGAGCAGAAAAAGGGGAAAGGACCTAGGCGCAATTACGCCTAGGTTGGGCGCACTTACGCCTAGTTTTTGGCGTATTTACGCCCATTTACCTTCCTTTTTTGATCCTTGCCTATAAATACAAGCCCCCCGGTTCATTTTATAATTTTTGGACGCTCATATGCTCTTGCTATTCCCTCTCTCACTCGTCCAAAGGCATTTTCTCTCTCTCATACATTCATAAATTCACTAGAAAAAACATTCATACATTCAAAAGTGTTGCATACACACATAAACACATTCAAAAACACACTTTTGCATCCTTGGTTAGAAATTTGACTTTATATGTAATTTTTACATGTAATATTGATTGAAAACTACTTGGCACTTCAAATTAATAGCACCTTTAAGGCATAAAATTTAATTCCTTGTACGAGTTCTTGCATGCTTGTCTCACACCATTAATATGCTTTAACAAAGACCTGCAAATTTCGTGTTCTTACGCCTAATAAGACAATTATGGACAATCGACATTAGGCTCTTGAAATACGGAATTAACAACACATGCCACAACAAACTAGCACAATATGCATAGTGTTTAATTAAACAACCCACCTAATAAACTTGCATGCTTAGGGTTTAAAACGAAACTATGTTTGTTGTCTTCTTTTGGACAATGAACTCGCAACGACCTAGTAGTGGCCGCTAGATGCGAGGGGGCGTTATGCACTACTTCACTCTTACCCATGTCCCCTAATCCAGATCTGGTGCACGACCTAACATGGAGTCATTCGCCTTGCTTTATGCAATTATAGGCAAGGCTTAAATCGGGTTCCGCAGCTTCTAGAGATAAGTGCGGTGGTGACTTCCTCTCCTCAGTTCTAGTATAAACACACAACTCCAGGCATACTCACAATATGAAAAAGCAAGAATTCAATTCTAGCAAACAAATCGATCCGCCCTTAAATTGTACCCCCCGGAGTAGAGGTACCGGACCCAGTCTGGCCCGTTGACGCCTGGCGCACGTACAGTATTCTGGCTACTTCATTGGGGATTTCACTAAAGCTATTACCACTACTACATTAAAACTCTAATGCAACACTCAAATGCAACGACTTTAGATAATGCAACACTTAAATGCAACACTATTTTGCAACAAAATGGATCAAATGCAACATGTATCTGCAACAATTAAAATAAACCGTTGCATTAGGTAGTGTAATGCAACAGGTTTTGTTCATGCAACAACATTCAATTAATCGTTGCATTAGGTAGTGTAATGCAACACTCCAAAACACCCCTAATGCAACTTTTTTAAATGAATAAACATTTCGTTGCATTAGCTAGTTTAATGAAATTTTAGAAATGTACTAGGCGCCACTTTTCCCTCCCAACTTTTTTCACTAAAATTGAAACCAAATATTTTCCATCAAAAACAAACCCCACAAAGACCAATATTTCTTAAATCAGAAGCACAAAATCATTTCCTTCAAAATCAAAACAACCCTCTTTTCCATCAAAACTTCAAAACCCTCTCTTTCGATCAAAACCCTACTTTCGATCCAAATCCCTCTTTCGATCAAAACCCCTCTTTCGATTGAGCTCAAATCCAACTCCATTATTCATCCCAACTTTCAACAACAAAAAATTGAATTACTTTTTATAGAAATTGCTTTGTTGCTTCATTAGTTCGATTATCTGCTTCGCTTCTCCATTGCTTCACTGCTTCTGCTTTGCTTCTCATTGCTTTCATACTTATTCGCTTCTCATCAGGTATATGTGTTCAATTTCTTTTTGGTCGTTTTTTCCCCCAAAATCTAGGTTTTGTTCAATTTCTCCTTATTATTTTCCATTACTTCGATTATTTCTCCTGATTTTTTGATTTAGGTGGAGACCAAGTGGAATTCGCCCTTTTGGTTTTGCTAACTTTTATAATGGTAAGTTTTTTTTTTTTGTGTTTTTTTAAATTTATTTTCGTTTTATCACTATTTTAATCTATTTTTCGGTGATGAATTTGTGTTCAATTTCTTTTTGGTCGTATTGTTGTTAGAATTATTTTTTTATTTTTTTTAAATGAAGAATGTTTTGATGTATTTTGTTGTTGTTTGAGATTGTTGACTGGATTGTTTGTTGAGATTGGCCTCTATTTGGTTCGGTTTCTTCAACATATGGGCTCTTCGTCTTGCTGTTTTCTCTCAAATTGAAAGTATGCTCCTTTTTTCCATTTTTAATGATTTCTATTTGCATTTTAGCTTATTGCCTTTATTGTCATTTAGTATCCCATGTTCTTGGGTCATGTTTGTTTAACTTTATAATTGGGTTGTTAACTGTTAGTCCATTCAAGAACAATTCTTTTTTATTGTTTTGAGATCATCATTTTGGTTTTCTGCTGAAATATTAATTTGGTTTTTGTAAACAATTATTTTTATGATGATTGATGAATCCCCAATTGTAATTTTCAAGACATGTTGCAATGTGGTTGAGAATCCCAAAGTTTATGAATTGCAATCTCATTTTTGTGTCTGTTCAAAGAATTGTTCCATATCTTATGCTTTGAGAAATATATCACATTATCATGTAACTTCACATTTTTACTAGATCTCCACATTTGGGATCACCGAATGACACTCAGCAAAACAATTTATGGGCTTTGAATGATTTAATTATAAAATTATTGCCTCGATTTCGTTACCGGGATCTTGATTAGATCTCTTGGCTGTGTGAGATTTGATTTGTTTTGGATGGACTTTATTTTGGGTGCAATGTTTCTTTCATATTGTTCAAGATAATGAAGCCCACTTTATAACAAACCTGGTTGCTACTAATAATAACTTGCAACTTGCTACTAATAATAACATACCTGGTTCTTTAATACTGTATCACATGGCTTTGTGAAAATGTTTGCTTGATAAGAAGGGGCAAATAATGCTATAATGGCCCAATTTAAGTATGGGAGTTGCATGTATATATAAGTGTGATAAGCTCGGGTGTGTGTATAAAAGTAATAAAACAAAGGACTAAGAGGTTTTGGTGTTTGTGCTTACCACTAAATAGAGCATAGCATAGATTTGTTGACATTCTAATGTAGCTTTTGGGGGTGTCTTTAGAGCATATAGTTCCAACCAAATACAATCTTGTACATGCCTAACCTGCACAAAACCTAAGGTACTCAAGCTGTTCTGTTGTTGTTGTGATGCTGTTGTCGTGTTGCTGCTACTGCAATGCCCAGGGGCCCACTTCCCAAGGCAGGAACCTACTCCATCCCCGTTGCTGCACTTGGGTCTGCTGCTGTTGGCCAACCCCAACAAGCGGTGCAACTAATGCTACTCTCTGCATTGTCCCCAAGAAAAGGGAGTTCCATTAATAGTTCCATGATTAATGAATATAATAATATAATATTATTTAATTTATATTTTATTATGTTCAAAAACTGTTGCGTCAGGTAGTATTTTATCTAATGCAACGGTTGAAATTTAATCAAATTATTGCATTAGACCTAATGCAACAATTAATATTATAATATAAATCGTTACAAACAATTTTGACTTATTTCTTAAAACTGTTGCATTAGGCTGATAAAAGTGTTGCATTAGGCCTAATGCAACGCCTTCAAATGCAACGAAAGGAAAACCGTTGCATAAGGCCTTTTGCAACATTTTTTGAAGGCTATTGCAACGATTTTTGGTGTTACATTAGAGTTTTAATGTAGTAGTGTACCTTTAGTGATGTGTGGGCAATACTCGAATTGTTATGCGATTTTAACGTCCTTAAGACGACATTTTGTTTAGGCATCCTACATTGCACGGAACTTAGGTCGTTGGCACAGAGGTTCTGTTTTCTAGGCAACATATCTAGCATGAGTGTGTTCTACACTCGAGACAATACCAGGAGGGCTAGCTTAAGAATTGAGCTGGTGCACTACCTATGTAACCAACTCTTCAGCTTGATGCACATCCTCAAAATGACGCGCGGCTGCGTGCCCTATAAAGCTGTAATGGTTTAGACCTCCTTTGATCATCACAGCGGGCTGGATGTGTTAAGGATCGTTCTGAGCCTAGTCATGGGACCCTCTTAGACACCCGGACTGACCTGTTCGATAACGTAGCAACTGACTCTAGGTGGCTGGAATTTTGTTTTTTTTTTTTCATATAGGGATCATGCTAGCGTGACAATGTGCTACGTGGTTTTACACTAAGGAACCTTGCTTTGCATACATAACAAACAAGTCATTGAGTCATTTAACAATCTTCATATTGCAAGGTGATCATTCCTTAGGTGTCGTAATATCGAAGTGGTTGTAAACTAGAATCATTAGGCGTTACGTCTTTATTAAGTCATACAATCGTAAATGGACATTGGACCTTTGAACTTCGACTTTCCGAAAAAAAAACAAAAAAAAAAAACAAAAAAACATAAAAGGCGAAAGACAAATATCCGACCTTCATGCACTTTTTACATTTTTTAGTTAGTCAATAGCCAAGGGAATGATCACTTCTAAGACATGCATTGCATCATAGGTTGATTAGACATGGAACTTAACTTTTAGTCCATGTGCAAATAGGGTAGGCACCAACGGTTTGAGCTCGTAGACACAGGGTTCGTTCCACGGTTCTCAAGCAACACTCCGTCAATCAACACCATTGCACTAATGGATAGTGAAGACACTTTAATAGACTTGACGTTAGCTGATTTGAATAAGACCCTCAACTCATTGGCTTCCCGAGTCGCTCTGCTAGAGAAGTCTAACACCCAGGTCCTCGAAATTCTTGAGGACGTGATCCACGACATCCTTAAGCACTATGTAGACCGGGTTCTGTCCAAAGGAGAAATAACTTCTTCAGACAACAATTTACAAGAATCAGTTGGTGAGAATGACACTGAACCAAAGCCAACGACTAATATGGTGGAGGTCATGACTTCTCACATGAACAAAGAAATGAAGAGGATCAATGACTCTCTTAAAAGCAAAACTATGGTGAAGGCACCTGTAATTCGCAACAAGCGCAAATACACTGGGATAGGCACGCCCTATGTCTAAGCCCTTGAGCACCTCAAGGCGATTGGCTTTATTTCACCAAAAATCCCTACTCCTAATCCTCCTTTGGAGAAAAGGCCTCCTAAATGGAGCATAGACAAGTTTTGCAAGTTCCACAGAGGACAAGGCCATGATACCGAGGAATACTATACGTTGAAGGAAGCAATCCACGACTTGATAGACAGTGGTTGTCTCCCCTTTCCTCCTAAAGGCCCTAAACAACATGCCCAGGTGTCCGTGATAGAGGAAGATGAGGATTCATTCGATCCTACCGCTCTCATTGCACAAATGAGAAAGCCATTTCCTCAATTGGTCATACCGTACCTCTTCCGTTTAGAATACTTTCATCACTACGTTCTAGGAAGAGAACGCAGTCTTTAAATCCCTCTATGGCCCAACACCTTCCTCCAAGTCTAAGGAAGTTCATGTTCTCACTAGCTCGGGTCGACTCAACACTTCCACCGACCAGCCAAATGTTCAGGTCACACCACATCCGCCACCTCATCCATAAGAAGAGAATCTCATCATCAAACAGTTAAAGAATATAAAGGCAGATGTGAATATATGTCAACTCATAGTGGCTTCCAATAGTCATCGAAATGCCCTTCTCTAGGCACTAACTCGAATGAATGTGCCTAATGACACTACTCCCGAAGTAATGGTGGGATTAGTCATGCGGGATGCTTATGCTCTCTCCATTACCTTTTCAGAAGGCAACGATCATACTAAAGCTCTCTACATTAATGTCATTTGCAAGAATCTCCATGTGCCTATGACGTTAGTCGACAACGACTTCGCAATCAACGTCTATCCACTAAGGACCGCACAGATGTTGGGTATCTCTCACAGTGAGATGCAACCTCACAATTTTTCTATTTGAGCCTATGACAACAGTAAGAGGGACACTCTAGGCATAGTATGACACAACATTACTACAAGGTCAATTGAAAGGAGGGTTCGATTCCATGTGATTGACATCAAGCCAACTTTCAACTTGCTACTAGGACGACCATGGCTTCATGAGCTAGGTGTCGTCCCTTCTACGCTCTGCCAAAAGGTGAAATTCATTCTGGAAGGTGAACCCATCACCATCGATGCATCTCATATGAGAATCGAAGCGTTTGAGCAACCCAAAATCCATGTCGAACATGATGAGAACGATGAAGATTTGTGGGGTTTTACCGTAGGAGTCTTAGAGGAAGACAAGATCCCTTTTGACTTTCATCCATATTCCAACTTGGTAGTCAATGCACTCTTACGAGAATAGGGGCACTTCCTGGGATGACACTCGGACTGCGCAAAGAACGGATGGCAATAAATATCCAAGCTTATGAGTTTCAGCGACTGCAACTTTGTAGACGGGGATCCTGTCCCCACAAGCAAGGCATCTGCCCTAGATGGCCTCGAGGCACAAGGTTTGGGACTCTTGTTTGGTCAAGAAATCACCCCTCCAGCTTAAAAGAGGTTTTCATGGCAATGACCAAGGAAGCATTCGACCCCACTGCTCTCATCACGCCAATCGAAGGCTTCGTTCATGCTTTGCGTAAAATCGTGAATATAACTACTCCAAGAGGCAAGGTCATCAAATGCACCATGGGCGAAGGACCTATGCTCGAGGATTCTAAATCTGAGACTGAGTCTGAGTCTATTGTCATAGAACTTAGGATAGCTAGTCCTAGGGAGTGTCCTCCTGAGTGTGTCAAGCAGCCTACTATCCCCCTTTCCCTTGTCAATCAAGTCTCTTTGGAGACAAACTTCTCTGGACTCTATTCAGAGTTTAATAATATGCTCCTTTCTACTTACTCCTCTTTTCCTTCTTATGATTGCTTTAATTCGCAACTCGAAAACAAGGAAAACAACAATGAGTTATTAAAGGCAATGGAAGAGCACGAAAAGAAAACTTTCGTCATCGAGAAAACAAAAAAGGTAGACATCTCCGACAAGGACACGCCTCGGGAGATACAGAATGGTCTGACACTGAGTCCGCAAGAAAGGGGTGAATTGGTTGCAACACTAAAATAATTCTAGGATGTTTTTTCTTGGTCCTATGAAGACATGCTAGGGATTGATCCAAACTTCGCACATCACAGAATTCCGCTCATAGAAGGGGCTAAGCCAGTCATGCAAAAAGCTCTGTCACATGTAACCGGATGTTGCCCTTAGCATTCGGTAGGAGGTCATCAAACAACACAATGCAGGCTTCATTTAGGTCGTTAATTACCCTTAATGAATAGCCAATATTGTGGTTGCAATACCTAAGAAAGATGGACGGGTTCGGATGTGTGTAGACTTTCGTGACTTAAACAAAGCAAGTCCGAAAGACGACTTTCGTCTACCACACATAGACCTTCTCGTAGAAACCACAGCAGATCATGCCTTGCCCTCATTCATGGATGGTTATGGAGGGTATAATCAAGTCAAAATGGCCGAAGAAGACATGGAAAAGACAACCTTCACCACTCCCTGGGGGTAATATTGCTACACCGTGATGCCTTTTAGTCTCAAAAATGCAGGCGCCACATATCAACGAGCTGCCACATATCAACGAGCTGCTACTACTCTACTTCATGACATGTTAAACAAATAAGTAGAGGTCTTCGTCGACGATATGATAGTCAAGTCAATGGATCACGAAGGACATACCCTTGAAATAAGGAAGTTCTTCGAGAGACTCCGTCAATTCAACATGCGTCTCAACCCGTAAAATTACGCATTTGGTGTCACTTCAGCAAGCTCCTAGGTTTCATCATCAACTCTCGAGGCATCGAGATCGATCCAACAAAGATCAAAGCAATCATGTCACTTAGGCCTCAACAAAATGAAAAGGAACTGAAGAAAGGTGAACCCAAGAAATGGGAGGATAGCTGCCAACAAGCTTTCGACAGGATCTTGGAATACCTCACAAATCCTCATGTGTTAGCTCCTGCTCGCCCTAGGCATCCATTACGGCTCAATCTTACAACAATAAGCACCGTCGCTGGAGCAATGCTCGCTCAAGTGATCAATGGCAAAGGAAAGTGCCATTTACTACCTCGGCAAGAAGTTCCTTACATACGAGGAATGGTCGTGTACCCTAGAGAAATTATGCTTGGCTTTAATGTGGGCATCGCTTAAGCTTTAACATTACGTACACATACTGTACACATTGTATGTAAAGGAGTTCCTTTGAAATACCTCTTTTAAAAGCCAGCAGTTAATGGACGCATGTCTAGATGGATGGTTACACTTGCCGAATTTGACCTTAAGTTCGTGCCCCAAAAAGCCAACAAAGATAATATTGTCACCGAGTTCTTAGAAGACTCTCAACACGAAGTCCTTCCTGAGGACTTTGACTTTCTTAACGAGAAACTTATGATGACCGAGGAAGACAATTGGTCATTATACTTCGATGGTGCAACTCATAAAAAAGGATGTGGAGTTGGAGTGCTTCTCATCTCACCACAAGAGGAGCACAAACCAATTTCCTTCAAGCTCGACTTCGACGTTACTAACTATGCAGGAAAGTACGAGGCATGTATTCTGGGACTGCAAGCCGCCGTTGCACTTAACGTTAAGAGATTACGGGTATATTGTGATTCCTCGCTCATC
Source organism: Bassia scoparia (assembly GCA_008642245.1). Classification (NCBI taxonomy): domain Eukaryota; kingdom Viridiplantae; phylum Streptophyta; class Magnoliopsida; order Caryophyllales; family Amaranthaceae; genus Bassia; species Bassia scoparia. The sequence continues at coordinate 4,276 of SNQN01004544.1, read as the reverse complement.
ATAAACTAGATTTCATGCCAATAGAAGGTACGAAGTGAAAGCCTTGCTCCGTATCTGTCCTATCTTGAGAACATTGCATCCCAGGTAGACGAAGTCGAATACACCTACCTACGACGCGAAGACAATCAATTCACAGATGCACTAGCAAAGCTCACATCCATGGTGCGAATTCCGAGTTCAGTGACCCAAATGCTATTAGTCATTGTACGAAGACAAGAACCAACATATGTCTGCACTCTAAACGAAACAAATGAGGTGCCCGACCTCGATCCGGAAGAGCCATGGTACAAGGACATCAAAGACTACCTAAAAATTGGCGAATACCCTCCTTATGCAACAAAAAAGCAACTAAGAGCTTTTAGGCGTCTCGCATCTCAATACTTACTTCAAGACGGAAAACTCTACAAGCAACACTACAACAACCTTCACCTCCTTTGCATCACTCAATAGGCAGGCAAAACAATCATGGAGCACTTCCACGACGGAGTTTGTGGCACTCACATGAATAGCAGGCTTCGGGCCTCTAAGATCATCAGATTGGTGTACTATTAGACCACCATGGAAAGGGATTGCATGCAAAACGTTCATACATGCGACACCTGCCAAAAATAATCCAATGCACAACATGTTTCTCCGTCTCTCCTATCCACAATTGTCTCTCCGTGGCCTTTCTCTACATGGGGAATAGACATAATAGGAAATATTACGCCGCCCGGTAAAGAGGTCATGAAATCATAATTGTGGCCATAGATTACTTCACGAAGTGGGTCGAAGCAGCATCATATGCCAAGCTAACAAGAATCTCAGAACAATTATCTCTAAGATGACAAAGAATTATCGAGATTCGCCGCAAAAGCTACACTTCGCTTTATGGGGTTACAGGACCTCTATTCGCAATTCAATGGGACCTACTCCGTTCTCACAGGTCTATTGTGCTGAAGTTGTTCAACTAGTAGAACTATAGATCTCATCTCTATGCATTGTCCTAGAAAGAAAACTCCCAGAAGTAGAATGGCTAAGGGAAACATTCGAGAGTTAGCTTTGCTCGACGAAAAACAGCTAGCAGCCTTGCATCATGTACTAGCATACCAAAATAGAGTCGAACGGTACTTAAATTGGCGAGTCAAATCACAAGGCATCAAAGAAGGTGATTTGGTTCTTAAAGCACTTCACAAAAGAGTCCTAGATCCTCGAGGTATGTTTCGTCCTAATTGGGCAGGTCCTTACATTGTCAAAAACATCTTACCAAAAGGAGAAGTTCCACTAATGCACACATCTTACCATGCATCAGAAGTACGGATGGCCTGAGTCCTTATGGGATACGTAGGCAGCCTCGCCTTGAGGCTTTGCCACACTAACAAGTACCTTACTTGTTTTGGGATTAGCAAGTGAACAGCTATCAAGCGGCAATTGTACGAAGTTTTCTTTAACATGCTCTGAGTAAAAACAATGTATAAAAACTAATGCAAGTTTGTAATTTATTACTATTTGTAATTAAAATTAAGCAACTACAATGCAAAAGGAAACTTCAAGCTCTAAGTTCACTTATTACATGCAAAAGCGGCTCGCAGGCCAATTACTTTAAATAAACAAACATTAAATTAAACAACAGTTGTGGAAAAAAAAAAGCAATCACTCCTTCTCTCCTCTTCTTGCTCCTTGGCATCATCCTTCTTTGCACCTGTGCTCTCACCTTTAGGCTTCCTTACCCATTTGCGTCTCTTGGGTCTATCTTCCACAGCAGCCCTCTGTTTTTCTTTAGCATCACCTCCAAGCACCTCTTTATGCCCAAGTCTTCTTTCAACAACATTTAAGTCAATCCTCAAAGGAGAAAGTCTTTCAAGCCTACTCCAAACTGACACCTTCATAGGACCAAGTCTGTCCTTAGCAGAAATAGCTCTAGACTTAGCAGCAGGGGTCTCAATAGAGTCACAGTCCAGTCTCTTACTCTTGAAATGGTTCTTTTGCTCCGCATGTCTTGCCTCAGCATGGCCCATCACATCAGTGGCGCTCATCTAGACACGGTAATGAACAGAAATCTTGTGGTCATCTCGAATACGTGGGGCCACCTCAAGTGTAAAATGGGATTCCCAGTACTTCTCCCACTCTATTGCATTGCCCGAATGCATGCGCTTGTCCTTAGGACGAATAGTGTCGACGCCGGGAATATGCTGAACTTTCCCGAATTGCCTCATCACCCTTGAAGGGAAATCAAAAGGTCAACGTAGTTAAGCTTGCCACGTGCACATATGGAGACAAGCGAGTATGCACCATACTCCTAATACCCCACCAAGGGACAGTTCACCGCACGAGAATGCCAAAGTCAACAAGGATAAGAATCCACTCATGCTGAGATTTGTTGACATGGACCCTCTTACGGGAAAAAAATCCCTTAGCAAAATACTTGACAGGATTTTGGGGCGCCTCAACTAGGCTCAAACATTCCATCAGCTAAATCTGTCATGAAACAACATCATTTGCAACATTTAGTCGTCACATCAATAAACAAGCAATAATATTTGTGTAAATTCACTATTTTGCAAATATTCAGACTAAAATATTGTACCTGCAACAAAACAGGGCATACAGACAAGGGCGCATGAGCATCCTTTTTAAGACGGCCAAGCACCACGAATAACTCCCCCATGCACAACGACATAGGAGTACGGCTAGCCTCGCATTGCTCAATAATAGAAATGATGCTAGCATGACCAACATTTAGCTTACCATGAACAAATAAGAAATGTGCAAACAAGCAGATCGTAATCACATGTCTACGATAAATTCTACGGCAAGAGGCATCACTAGCAATATAATCAACTAAGGCAAGCAAGTGAATTTCCCAACCATGCACTATGCATCATGAAACAGTTGGACTATGTCTTAGGTATCGCTCATATTCATCAACAAATTGATCGGCAGTATTAGGGATACAAGTGAGACTAACAACAGGCTAGGAAATAATAGCACCAAGTTCCTGAGGCAAAGGAACAATTTCCTTGTCCCAAAGATGAAAGCAATGCATCAGTGGGTCCCACAGGCTTATAGCAGCATAAAGAAGGTTTCTATCGAGACTTACATACCTTGAAGTGAAGAGAACATCACAATCCAGCCTTGCAAGGTCCGCCTTTTCACGAGCATCCAAGTTTCGAAGCACATCATTCAAAGCATTTGCAAATTAGTCTCTCTCCATTTGATTTATTGCAAATTCTTCAATGTAATGAATTAAATGAAGTCTAAGGAGGCTGTAATAAATGAATTAGGGCATGCATAAACCCCTATTGATAAGAAATTAGGCCGAACAAATTTGCCTAAAATCGAAATTTGAGCAAAATTAGCTCGATTATGGGTGTAATTACTCCCTTTAGATGCTCCCGTGAAGGCTCATAATTGCCAGTTTAGGTTGTTTTGGCCGATTTTGCTCCCTTTAGATGCTCACATGAATTTTGGCACGCAGTTCTTGGTCCAACCTAGGTCCTTCTCTATATTTTCAAGGAGGAATGAGTCGACATTCGCCTCAACATTGCAACGCAACATATGCAACAACACAAGACTATCGACGTCGTCTTAGAAGTTTAAAAACATGCATTGCATATAGTTAGCATGTTGGCATTTGCAAGATGTAATCAAAGCTCGGCGTCACGGAATAAGCTATGTCTAGAGTCATACACGAGTCTATTCATATTTACACCAACACTCGAGTCTAAGCTAGAGTAGAGTCAAGTCAAGTTAAGTCAGGCAAAAGTCAACAAATAAGTCTAAATAGGTCTAAGTTAAGTGCTATATAAAATCAAAAAATGCATAGCTAGGGTCACCCCCCTTCCCTATAGGTGACAAATACATCTACTTCTCGCAACATATCGAAAAGTCGAGTGACAACAGCACCTGCAAGGCAGTGTCGTCCAGCAACTCATTAGGGTAAGAAACTACATAAGGGGTCCTTGGTACTTGTAGGGCTTCACCCCCTTCAGGGGTTGACCTCAGTGTCAGTGTCATGGAATTGCGCCATGGAATCCGCATGTGAGTGCGTTGGGGTGTGTTGTCTAATTGAGGGGATCGCCACAATGCCTATTGTAGACACCTGAAAATGTGTCTCCCCAAATGAGTAATCCGTGATGAAACATACCGCGTCTCGCGTTTGTTTCGACTCAGAAAAGATGCTTTGAACTCACGAAAGTTAGAAATACGTGAGGTCGTACTCGGAACTATTGAGCAAAGGTCACTTACAAGGCATACATGTTTTCTTTCGGTTTTCTCGATAAACTCAAAGGTTTTC
>SNQN01004543.1:37939-51022 GCA_008642245.1 Bassia scoparia | reverse complement strand
CTCAATTTCCATATATATGAGCAAACACAATCGAAAACAACAAAAAACGAAGCAAAAACTAAAATTCGAACCCTAATATTCATAAACAGAATTGCTGTAATTAACAGTTCAGAATAAATAAACAAATACGAAAACTCCACCATGAGAAAGAAATGTAACACTCTTCGTTTTCCCTTACCCAACCTTGACAAAACTTGAATTTGCTCGTCAATTTTGTAATTTCACAAACAAAAAAAATAGCTGAAAAGCAAGAATGTTGGAAAAAAAAACAGAGAATGTGAAATTGAAGAGAAAACGAAGAATGTAAATCGAACAGTAAATGATCAAACGAAATCAGAACAGATTAAATGATCGCCAATGAGCAACAAACTGAAAAAAGTCAGAGCTGTAGAAAGTCAAAAAATGGAGTTGATGCATTTGAATGAAATTAGAACCAAAAATAAAGAAAACTGGTAAAAAAAAACCGCTCTAACGGATCCGTTATACATTTGCTCCTTTACAACATAGCTAATTTTTGCTCCGCGTTGGCTTAAAAACAAGAAGCCACAACAACACAATACCATATGGCCTCCACTATGGAAGTTCTCTATATCATATACTAATACTAAAGCAAGCCCCACCTCTCTAATTTCCTCCCAACTCAATTAATAATATTGCATGATATTATAAAAAATATGGATATTAATAAAAATGCTCTTTGATATTAAGTATCTTAACGATTGATAATATTGAATACTAACCTCTAATTTCTTCTCATAACTAAAATGCTTTGAGGATAAGAAAAAACTTATACATTTATATTTTTCAACTATGTATAAATAATTTTTTTAATTACAAAAAAAAGTACAAAAAAATTCTGTATATCATTAACAAATCATATGAGATATTAACATCATTCTTTGATTTATTTTTCAGAGTAACCAATTGGTTGGAAAAAAAATATATTCTATCATAATATAAACTTAATTGATATAAACAAATTACAAATAAATTTATTAATCGTTGCATCGCACGGAATATCTATGATATATTAAACATACTTTTAAAAGTATAATATTGTTTAATTATTCAATACTCCATTTAATATCTATCAACATATCTAACTCGGAGTTATCATTTATGGATCATTTTACTTATGTAATAAATATATACAAATATATATATATAACTTCCTATTTCACTAAATTCTGTCACTTTTAACTTTTCACGCTTTGAATGCACAATTTTATGCAAAAACTTAGTGTACATTAGTAAAAAATTAAAAAATTAGATTTAATATCTACTCCATTAATCCATACAAACATTTCTCATTTGATTAATCCACTTTAATATTAACCAAGAATTTAGAAGATGTTCGCAATTTATGAATAGTAACAGTTTCCTATACATAATTAAATGAACGGTCGAGTTAATGTTTTTGTTAGTTAATGTATATTTTTTATCTGATATTTTATTTTAGAAAAATAACACTAAATCTTAAAAGGTTGAATAAACATATCATATTTTTCAAATAATTCTGATCTAATATGAACCTTTTGCTAATTATTTTGTAAAACAAACATTACCGATACATACTAAAATGACTTACAAAACAAACAGATAAAAGGGAAAAAACAAAGTTTAAAACATAATATGTTAATAATTATTTTAAACAAAAATACAATTATGAGTATCAAACTCTAAAAAATACACATATGATTTCCGCAATAGTTTAAAATTTAAATACTGCGTGAGTCAGGTTATCAATTCATCAAACATATACTTACTACTGATTTATAAACAAATTAACAATACACTGAGATATCAGTACGGGATATAATTATAACCTAGTCAAAGTAACAATACCCCATCTCCACGCGACTAAAACCAAAAGAATCTTATAAAAAAGCTAAACAAAAAGCACTATATCAACAAATGTTAATTATATTCTTTCAAACATCTAAATTGTGATTATATAACCGTAATCTAGGTATAATATACTCGTATTTAACTTCTTCATTTGTAAAAAAAAATATTTGTTTTCCCAATTATTGTTACTTGTATAATCTCAAAGAAAAAAAATGAATATATATACTCTAGTAAGTCAATCCAATTAACCATGTACATGCTCGCCAAACAAACCAATAAACATAGCCAAAGTCCTTATTTGTAATACTGAATACGGATACATATATAATTTAATATGAACATTATCACTTTAAAAACAAGAATGAAAACATAATAGGATCAGTAGAATCTTCCACTAAACCTACGAAGTAACTTGACTAATAAGCTTATTAGTTAAATACAAACAAACTGGTCATATATGATATACATATAATATATGTTAGCTACTTTTTTCACAACGGTAAAGTAGACCGTAATTTCTACACAAATACCTATCTCTGAAGACAAACGTTGCATATAGATTAGCTACTTGCATGGCTTTCTGCTTGTACTACCTCCGTCTTTTAGTCTCCATTCCATTTTTATAGGTGAAGTTGAATAAGTTTAGTAAAAGAGTTTGACAAATAGCATAAAAAGTGTTAATAAAAATAGTTATATAAGTTAGATAAAAGAATATACTTCGTAATATATATATATAGTATCATATCCCAAAACTTATGTTTTCCTTTATAGTATATAACCAAAAGTCACCACTATATGTTCACTATCAATTAACAAATATACGGGATACTGGTTTTCCTTCACATTTCATTATATCAACTGTGAATTGAATGAAGCTTTCAAGTATAACAATGGTTTCAATTCATTCCTTTTAATTTTTCAAAGTAAAACTTAGAACAATACAATCATGTTATTCTTCATGCATCTAACGTCTGTTCACATTCTTGGGTTCAAAAAACATGAAACCTCTAAAAAGACCCTTTAAAAGTTTCTAAATAATACTAACAATACCGAGTATATTCATGTAATGAAAATTTCACTTTTTCGAAGTGCTATTAAAAGCAAGTCGTTTAACTTTTTAGAAAACACTAGTAAAAAAACTACCATATTCTTTATAACATCCAAATATTCACAATCAATAATAACAATATATAGGTTTTTTTTTCCGCCAAGCTTCATTATATCATAGTTTGAAATGCTGGTATGCAATAAACAAGGTTCAACTCACGTTTTCCATCCCTTTTAAGTTCAATCATGCATAACAATATACAGTTTCCCGTTTAATTTCATGGATATTATATGTGTTAAAACATGGAAAGGGCATGAATATAACAATTTTTTCACATCCACGTTTTCCCACCGCCTTTTAAGTTCAAAGTAACCAATACCATCATGCATAACAATATATTTCTTCCTCGCATTCATGATGATATCATGTGTAAAAACATACAAGAGACTATGCAACTTATAACAATCAGGTTCAATCGTATTCAAACTTTTTCAAGTCAAAAAAGTAGACCAAACATCAGTATAACCAACTATACAATATTTTTCCTTCAAGTCATTGATTATCATCCTTTCATGTAAAACATGAATGTATACTCAAATATAACCAATTTCAATTCACGTTTTCATTCATTCAACGTTAAAACTAGAACAATACACATCATATCCTCACCGCAATCAAAACACTTTTACTCACATTTCTCCTTCCAAACTAAACGTAAAACCCCGAAAAACTCTGACTCAAAAGTTTCCTACAATTTATACTTAGCTGTACAATAATTTGACAATTCATGGCTAAAATTCATCTCTTCCATTAAATGATCATCATTGATCAACAAGCTTATATAATAAGTGACAAGCTAAACTACTATCACCATGTACATACCCGCAATGAATGCTTAACTATTCATAACCATCATCACATTACTAGATTTATTTGTTTATATATTCAAAGTTTCTCAAAATTTGTTTTAGGTCAACTATAAAAATTTATAATTCCCATTATAAAGCTCCAAGATGCATCCATGCGAATGGGAATACATTTATCAAAATGCAATTGACTTTATTGGAAAGAATATTTTCCAACTTACGTGTTATTGCTCCAAACATAAGATGTATTTTTTGACGTCAAAACATTTTGAAAGTGGTCCAAACGTAAATTTCAAGATGTCCAATTGATTGAAAGGTAGTCCAATTATTATATTAAGTGCTTCCAATGTCTAACTAAGGTAAAATACAAATAAACCCAACAAATACAGACAGCCAAGCGACACGAATACTTTTATACTTAACACTTCAATGAACAGTACCTCTGTCGACAAGAGTTGTCCATAAGACGAAAGTTCCAAAGCAAATTTAAATCGCCAACTAGGTCAAAGTTCCACGTCATTTTAAATGTCCAATTGTCTAACTAAGGAAAATATCTGGAAAGACCAACCTAACCTCATGAACCCAACAAACCCACTTATGTTTGAATAACATTACCTCTTTTAGTGGAATGTGTCCAATGGACAATTAATATACTTGTCGATAATTAACCATATTTTACTACTCTGGCTGATACTTAATCATTTCATGTTTGCCTTCTTTTCTTTCTTTTTTTTAATTTATATAAGGAAATCAAGTCTAATCATGTTCTCATCAACTTATTTAAATAGTTTATAAAAATAAGTAAATTCAATTATAATAAATCAGTTCTAGTAAAAAAAGTTCCAATCATAAATTTTATAAATTGCATAAAACTAATTCATCATACCAATAAAAAAATCAATCAGCCAAAATTTAGTTATGAGAACAATCTTAGTCTCATCTGAAACATGTACATAAACAATAATGATAACTGATTATTAATCCACATATTTTCCTCCTCCATTCCTATATCCAAAATTGCCATTCTCATTATATAAATCCATTGTCCATATTTTTCAAATTTGTCAACTAGAGCTTACTCCATAAGATATCTAACTTTCCACCCTCAGCATTTCTTAACTTAATTCATAACTTTATACTCTAATCTTAATTTCTCTCAAAATATCTATCAATTGCAAAAAAAAAATCTACTCTTCACGTTCAAAACTCCTGCCCAAAAAATTCTCCGACCAATGGTAACTACAAACAATGTCGGGGAAACAAACCGTACATTTCCATATTGACTTTGTTAAAGCATTAATAGCACTGAAGTTCAATGGCGGTGAATGTAACACTTGCATTGACCAATGTTGTTGTTTGTTGTTCTTTTTCGCAAAGAAAGCATTTATATGAAACTCTAAAACTTTCCAAATTCCAATTATGCCTTGTAACAAACTTTTAGATTGACAGATGACTCTATATAATCATACAGCTTAAACCTTCGTTTAAATTTCTATTGCAATTTTAATTTCTTTGAATATTTAAGTAGATTCTCAATTTATACCCTTAAAAAAAATTAATGTTATAAATACAACAAGTGGCGACAGTATATAAAAAAAAACAAAAACCATTATCATTAAATTTAGAAATCTATCACTAAGTTCCAAAAGAACTTTAAGATAGATCTAATCCCAATATAAATCACTCACATTTCCATACCCCTCCAAATTTAAACCCCATAATAATACCATCCACCATAAGATTTGATTTCAAAACTCCCCAAAATCAAAAGACAAACCCTCACCAACATACAAGAACGTTTAAGAGGTCATGGTAATAATGACAGTAACAATCCCAAGTTCATAATTAAAATGTTTGTAGTAATAAGTTGAAAAAAGTGAATAATATATTATTTACTTTATCCTCATGTTTATTAACTGTAGTAATAAAATGTGGGGAATAATTATTTTTAGGATAAAAACAAAATATTCTCTACTTATAATTATATTATACCTTACCCACTAAAAAGGTAATTGGCAAACTTTCAATAATCCATACTTTATAATCCTACATATCAAACATGAATGTCAAATTATTATTATCCCACTACAGTGCCAAACAAGCTTGAGATAATTTACAATTCTCACCTCCTAATCCATTCTACTCCCATCTTATATCCCCAAATTCTCATTCACCAACATTCAAACGCCCCCTTATGTGGATTGCTCTTACTTCTTCATTCCACTTTTCTCTACATTCACACATTCCCTCCCAACTATTTTACTTTTACTCACTCAATAAAATACATTTATTCTAAGTTTTCCCAAATAGAAAGCACCAATTCATTGAAATCAAGGGATAGTGTTAAATAAAAATAATTATTGAAATTTATTCAAGTCATCCCAACCCTATTTTATTAAAAGTATATTTATAGTAGCCCTAACACATAGTTTACAATAATATATTCTACTTAATGAAACAAGTAAGAAAAATAAGACAAATCACACCAAAATTCAAAAAATTAAAAATATTTTATATCAAGTTTTTTTTAGCACCACTAGTATACCCAAAAGAATTATTTAAAAAGTTATTCCTCATTCTGAAGCATATTAATCTACATATAGTATATAACCTCAACCCTATTAACTTATCTTATTACACTCTCACCCAAACCCACTATATGACAACTGACCAATCCGGCAGGCCTCTAATCCACCCGATCCGTTTAAGATAATCCAGATCTACTCGAATCCCACCAGGTCCCTAATTTTAGATCCGTCATATCCGTCTGATCCTACGACCGGGCCTAAAATGATCCTTTCTTAATTGTTTACTTAATGAAAAACAAATTATATGAACCAAATTTAAAAGCAAAAAACAACATATATATTCCTTACTCCCATATCGGATTTACAAACATCATACATTATTAAATATTTAATTCATTAAACATACCGAGAAAATAATGTTTTCAAAAACAAATATACTTTGATTAGGTATAATTTAGTTTTTGGTCAAACTATTAACATAATGATAGCATCTTTATATATTACTATTATTTCCAATTTATATATTTTTTTAAAAAATGGTAAACGGATCCTAACAGTCCAGAGGAGACCCCCGATCCAATCCTTTAAAAAATAATCCGATATCCTACCCATCCATTAGGGTCCTAAATTTAATCCAAATCATAAAAAATGAATCTAATCCTCGGGATCCGTAGGCCTTACCCAACCACCTTACCCCCACTACTCCTAATCTCCCACTTGAAAAATCCAAATCCACATTTTGGGTTCAAACGACCAACTAGAATTTGACAAATCAAATATTAGAAACCTTTGAAAAAGTATAGAATGGAAAAAAACACATTAAAATGTTGTTTCGGCAATACAAGTCTGAAAGTTTTCACGATACATTTTTTAAAGGAAATAGTATATACATTCATTTAATATTAACTTGCTTTTGCAAGGCAGAATTTCCCATTTTCACATCAACATCAACTCTATCTTTACCCATTATAAATCTCATACTAGTTCAGAAGATGAAGAGAAGAAGACTAGTTCAGAGTTCAACACAATGTAGCAAAACCGTAAGCATCCATCACAAAATTTAACAAACAATAATCGATATTGATCATACTGCCAACATGCCGAGTCCCACAATCAAGTCTATCCTGTTAGTCTCGTCAATTATTTTTCAGTTCCATATATTTTATTTTTGTTGAATTAAAATAAGCTTCGTCATTTAATTAGATTTAATTCCAGTAAATCCAATCCAAAGACATAGAAACTTAAAGAACATGAAAATATTAATCTTTCACTGTTAATACATAATATTATCTGACTTCAAAACAACCCAAATAACTCTTAAAAAATAATTTCCATATGTTGACTATCTGTTTACTTTTAAAAATGCATGTTTTGGAAAGACAGGCGAATTACTTGTGTAGCTTTGCACACTAATCTGGAGTTTATTGTGGATGTGAAGCTTATTTAGAAGATAATCGAAGCTGTCATTAAGATAGAAGAAATGAATCAAAGATTGCATACCAATGATCCGTTATTAGTGTACTTTTTCAACAAATACAATCAAGTTAACAGAGGTTTTCAACCTCTCAATCAAAGATCACATGGCCACTAAGAAAAATTTTCTTTCCAATTAGGTACGACTAAGTTGAGTGTGTTTAAGAGTTCGTAATGTGTATGCTATGCTAGAAGCAACGAGATCACATAATACCCAAAAATCGTGAATTTACCTCCTAGTCATCTAGTTTCACTGTGCTTGCGTTGTCTTGATTATTGCCAAAAAATATAGTTTTCATAAATACTTTTTAAAAAAAATTTGTCCAGAATAACCAATTGAACTTCCATAACAAATATCCAACCATGGCATTTAATATATTAAAATATAAATTCAATTTCTTCCAAGGAAACCCAATGTTACAACAATGAAAAATTAATAAATACGAATAAAATCAATTTTCTCCGTATCATCAAGTTCATTCATGCATATTATAATGTCATCCTGTCAAAATAAAGTTCATTTATCCTACATTATTATAAAGTATCTTTATAACGAGCTTATGACAAAATTAATGAAAAATAATTACTCACTGTTGATATGGAAATACTATTTAAGCACTCACATGTTACCTAAAATTTTATATGAATTAACCATGAATATTTCAATTTCCCCGAATTTTTCTCTAATAAAAGATTTCAAACATAATCCAAACTCCAAGCAATCAAATATACAAATAACTAATTATTTGAGTATTTACCGTTATAGCCGCTGGTGTTCTCGAATCATGGGTAAATGTGTCATTGGATCCGACTCACAATGATGATACAATCACCTTTCAAAAGGAATTTTCGAATAGATTTATTTGGTATTCTATGTTAGCAAGTTTTTTTATGATATTACTTATCTCAGCAAAAGAAATTTTGTTCTCTCATAACTAGTTAGTCCGTTTGGAAAGCACAATATGTAAGAGACATGTTACTTCCAAGATCATCTATGCTAATGGACCTTAATAATGTCACACTCTCACTCGCTCTCAAAAAAGTATTAATATATAGGTTTAAAAATTTGTCAACCAATTAAAGTGCCAACAACACATATGTTTTGCTAATTAAGAGAGCTTCAATATATGATGAAATCAAAATTCAAATCTTCTGCAGATCAATAGGGAGTTTAAACCACTACATATCCCTTCCACTCTCTAATCCATCAACTCAATCGGACTATGTGTTATAAGGTTGAGTATTTGCTTAAGTTAAATAAAAAGGAGCTAACAAAATCTCTTCATGAAAGAATAAAAATTGCACGACACCTCAAGATAAAGACTACCCCCGTCTACCATCTTAAGAAAAGAAATAAAAAATAAATTATCACCTTATAAAAATAAGTAATATAAGAGTTACACCCCTCTTATCCGTAGATTTGAAAGTAGAATATTCTCATTTGAAAGGATATACTCCTATGAGACACCGACCGAACTATCTCTAACGCTGTGCATTAATATTAGCGATGACATTATTGCGAAATTTTGCATTATTTCCTCCAAAACATAAAAAATCAAATCATACAATAATAACTAACAAGCGTCCGACAGTACGGAAAGAGGGTAAAACGATCCCTCATTGAATCCATATGAACAAGTACACATAAAATACAAAAAAAAAAATGAATACAATCTATAACTTCCTCTTTGTTTAGAAATTTGTGATGACCCGGACTCCTAGAAAAATTTTTGCTGATTAATAAGATGAGAGAAAGAAACATTAATTACGAAAATGTAGGAAAATTGACATCGCCAAAAAGAAAAAAGAATAATTTTACACTAATTTATATTTCTAAATTTGCAAAGTTCTACTAAAAAGAAATTAAAGAAAGTATATATTTGACAACAATATAATAATTTACAGTACCTATAAGCTTTTACATTAGCTTATTGCAATCAGTTCAGCTCCATCAGTTTTGCATCATTCTTACCCAATTTCTCTCTTCATTAAAAATTCAATCATCATCACTCATTCAGTCATCAGCTCATTTAGTTCAGTCAGTATTATTTTCAATCTAATTAACAGACCTAATAATTTACCAAAAAACATTCTAAGATGCGAGTTGAATCAATATTAGAGGTATCAAATGACGCCGACCACTAGGTATAAAAAGGTACCGAAGAACCCGCCTAAAAGAGCACTTTGCCATCAAGCGGCTGTATCACGAGCCGACTTTTTGAATATATTTAGTTTCAAACCCTCACTTTTTGGACGAACCGACCGACACGAGCCGAAGTGTATCACCTCTATCAATAGCTACTACTTAAGATATAATTCTCCACCGACCAACGGAACAAATAAACAAACACTAAATAAAACAACCCCAAAGTGAAAATCACTTTCACCCTCTTTATTCAAAAAATCTGAAACATTTTTTATTCTTGTCATCAAATCAGGCCAATAACTTAAAGTCGTGCTCTTTCTTATTTATGTAAAAGGCTTAAACTTTAAAATGCTAGTAAACTTCATACTGTAGTCGTTACATCACCTTACCCTACAATCAAATCCACTACTAATAACTCCTCAATTAGAAAAATAACTCGATATCTGAAATCTAGTGTTGCTGGGATATCTGCAAAACCTAATAAATATTGTGTACAATCGAAATAAATATCCGATACTAGATAAAAACTAAATAATTTCTTAAAATGTATAAATTGAAATACATGACAAATGTACACGTCAACGGTTAATTCATGTTAATCATCTAATATTTCACTTTTTATCTTATCTAATTCATTAGAGCCCTTGTTAGCTTCCTTGCAATAAATAATAAAAATTTTCTCATAAAGTTAAGATATAGATATTTCCTCTTTCAACTTATGATTTTTGAATTTATGATTTTTAATCTAACCTAAACTTATCTGAAACCTTATTTAACATTATTAATAAAAACAAGTTGAAAAAACATTATTAATTCTAATACTGTATCTGTTTGGACAACAAATCATGGCTTACGTTAAACACTAACTCTCAATCTCTAAAAGGCATCGTGGATTGAAGTTAACATGGAAAGGAGTCATACTCATAACTCCATATAGCTCTCAAATGTACAGTAGAACAGTCATGCAATGCTAACCCACCCTCTCATGAATAAGTGAACTCCTAAGATAATACTATAAATAGTATAAACAAATTAAATCATAAAAGAAAAGCTGTATTAATTATACTGTTAACCATCCCCTTAAAAATAAAAGAATAAAATTTACACTTTGTATTAATATCTCATTTCAACAATTTAATCTGTTCGCTCGACAATCTGATTTGATAGATTATATAAAATAAAGTTGCGTTAAGCAATGACGTTAGACACTTTTTCTACCTAGAATAAAAGTAAAAACATAAATAAATGAAAACTGATTTCAAACTATAAGAGTATGTCATATATCTTTTATTTATTTCAATTGCGCTAACTTAATTATCGACTGATGCGATGTATGAGTTTAAGTAAAAATTGGACCACTTTGTATTTTAATCTTCATTTCAACAATTTAATCTATCCAACATAACTGATGCTAGAGTAATTACTCCATAAAACTGCTTGAACATGAGCTATTAAGCACTCCCCTTACCTAAATAAAAGTTTTTTTAAAAAATAACAATTGATTGAATCTCTATAAGATGCCGCTTTTTATGATCTTTATATTCAAGCACTAAATATAGCAATACTTAGTCGTGATCGATATGTGATGTATTTTAAGAAATGTGATTCATTTTGCATGTTATATTTTTCATTCAAATTTAATCGTCCAAGCAGCAAAACTGATTCGTTAGTAGATATATAAAAAACAAAACTTGTGAAGTAACTGATTTAGCACACTCCCCTTACTAAATATAAGTAAAAAAAAGACATGAATGAATTTCCATGAATCTTTTGTAAAATTCTCCAAAGATTGATGTCACCTTTATTTATTTCAATACACTAAAATATATCAAGACGCTGGATCCACAATAAAAGTTTGAACTTGCCACATCAACATCACACATTAACATGACGATTCACAAATGTTGTGATCGTTACCGTAAAGAAAATAGAAGGAAAAAACAACTTTTCCCTTACACTTAACAAAATCTAAGAACATACTGACTACGAGGGTGAGAGTTTACAAAATATGGTGCCACTAGAGGTGGGGGAATAAAAATTTTGAACTAAAAGGTGAGAGTTTACAAAAACATTAAACATGCAAGTAAAAGGTGGGAGTTGACAATTTTTTCTAATAAAATGATTCATCTCTAAAATGCTTTGTAATGCTAAAACCTTGTGGTTTGTKCGAAGCTACATCAAACAATTACTCACATGTTGTAGACGTGTAACCATTGTAACTACGGAGTATCTCACTCGAGGAAAAAGAAATAATTCCACAAGTTAAAATAATTTTAATTAATTTGTTCGTTTAGGTGCTCTCCTACAAGCTCTGCAAAGAGATAAAAATTGGAGAGTTAATACTACCCAAACGTTGGTGCTTCCCAATTGCTCTCCGGTTACTCTCCATGGAAAGCACTTAGAAGAGTTAGAACAATGCTCTTACCCAAGAGCATGATCTCGAAACAAGAGAAGCACATCTGCACATGTYTCGGTTGCATTTTTTTATTTTCTTTTTATTTGTGGAAAATATGAAAATTAAATTAATTGATAAATTGAAGAGAGAGAAAACATTATGGATTGGAAAATAATTTTGAAGAGTATATTTTTTTACGGGTTATCAAATACTCCGTAACTTTTTTAAAATAAGTGAAACTTTACCTGTTGTAATTTTTTTCTACAAAATAATCCTAAGTTGTTGATAATCTCACAATATTAGTCTACTACTCTACTCTAATAGTTTACGCAAGAAGTAGTTCATTGTTGTTTCTAAGATCTCGAAAATGTTTCCTAATTTGAAAATTCATGCATATTTTATAAATTCTAGAGGGGTTTGATTTTGGGATGTTTCCCAATTTGATATACTCCATCCGTTTTTTATTAGTTGTTCCACTTTTTATTTTGGGATGTTTTCAATTAGTTGTTCCAAATCAATTTAAAAGGATTAGGATCCTCTAGAGTTTTTTGAAACTCTAGGGGTAGATTTCCCTAAATTTAGTGTATTATTTTTGTTTTATTTTTGCATGGTCCCACTTGTTGTGTTTATAACAACCATTAGATTTTTTTCAATGGTGTAGATTTAGAGAAACCTACCCATAGAGTTCCAAATAATTATAGGGGATCCGATTCCAATCTAAAAATAACTTTTTACTTTTTACCTAATTTATTTACTCTAACATTAATGAATTACTCTTT
>SNQN01004543.1:23169-34439 GCA_008642245.1 Bassia scoparia | reverse complement strand
AGGAAGTAAGAGAATCTAAAATATATATACAGAGTATTAAATAGCTGAAGTTGTCAAAATAAGAAATAAATTAATGAAGAAAAGAAGAAAATAATAGGCTAATTAATGTAGTGGTTGGGATGAGAAATTGATGATTGTAAATTGAAATAATGCATGAGAAGTTTAATTAGATTGTTGACATTGATAATTGAAATGATGCATGGAAATTGACAATTGAAAATTGTTTTAAAATATGTGTATTGAAAAGAGGGAAAAAAAATATTTTTTGGTATTTTCAATGATTTTTTTTATAACTGTAAAGTAAAGGTTTTAGATGAGAGAAACAAAAAGAAATGGTGAGAGTACTTATAGTTAAGGTCAAATACGGTCTCCAAATTAACATATTTGTAGCATTTTAGTCCCTCAACTATTGATGAATGAGGCAAATTGGTCCATCAACCACTAAAGAATACTAAAATTTCCGGCCAAATAGTTTAGAGATCGTGCCTAGTTATATTTATAATAGTTTAGAGACTTCTATAATAATTATAATTAAAAAAGTTTACAGACTTCTAAAAAAATAAACTTATGATGACAAAAAAAATGTTGACAAATTAGATCAGTTAATAGATATAAAAAGTTAGCCGTAAGCTTATGAGTTCGGCTCGYCTATATACTAGCAACTAATACTAYGAAAGGCGATTAACATTGGAATTGCTTTCTATCGATCTCTTGCTACCAAAAAAAATAGTGTATCAAACTAAAACTATCTTTAATAATATTCAATATAACCTTCTTCTTTTTTTAGATAGTTGGCATGATGCATGGCTTATGTAGTGAGTCCCATGCTCCTCAAATATCTCCGCTTTATCTATATACTACTCCCAATTCATATCAATCAAAGCGGCAAACCCTAATTATTGGATTTATACTTCTTTTATAACATAATGGATGTATCAATTAAATTATTTATTTTGCTCAACTAATACACAATTTTTATTGCAATCTTTCAATTGCGGAGAAAATAAATCGATCTTTTTTTCAACTGGTAATGTAATAGGCCATGAAACCATCTTCATGTGTAAACCAAAGAGACAACAACCTAGCACATAGCTTTAGGAAGTGATCGATACCAAGCCCTTAATTAGCACGTCTTTAACACAACATGATTTAATTTTCTTCTTCCGCTTTAAAAAAAGTTTTAATATTTGAATATTTTACTATTTCGTGCATGAAACATGGTATGGAATTTCTTTAAAAAAAATAACACATAAAATATTCATTTGTTGCATCCTTCAAAAACCGAMGAAGAACATCAAACAATTGTTGACTTACGCACGCGCACTCATCAAATCCTTACTGCCAAAGGGCCAATTCCAATAAGTTGAAATAATGCATGGCTAATGTTCAACGACGTAAGCACTTGTTTCTTAGGCAACACTACTACCACTTCAGTGGCTTTATCATCAAGCACATGTGCCAAGTTGCATGGTTTCATACAGTATTCATTAAAGTTTAATTTTAAGTAGAAGAACAAGTGTTGTTGCCCCAGCAATGCCTAGGGTTATCATCCGGTTCAACAAATATAAACAATTGCATGTTATACATAAAATTGCTTATTTTCTGAGTTTTTTAGATAAACTTAAAAGATAATAGATCAAAGTATTTAGCATGAAAATAGTACTCGTACTTGTAACTAAAATATCATAAAGAAATAATACATCACCTTTAAATTAGTTAAATATGATCATAAGACTTAATTATAATTTAATTATAATTTATTTGATATGATAACTAATGAAATTGTTGTCTATTAATGATTTAATGGTTGAAACAAAACCTTCCATTTTAAAGGTAATAGGTTTAAATCCTTGTGTTTGCAATTTTTTTAATCTTTTAGTTGAATATATACATGGTCACATGTCATATTAGAAAGAATCCACGTGTCGCGTCTACATTATGCGAGAGTCCACTACGTGATGCAACTACATTGTGCGACACTCCTGGGAAATTACTAGGATATATTGGATATACATCTAACTTGTATATATGGTAGGGGTGTTCAAATCGGATAATCCGATCCGATCCGATCCGAAAATCCGGATATCCGAAATTTTCGGATCGAGGAAATACCGATCCGAAAATTTTCGGATATCCGATCCGAAATATCCGAACTATTATTTTCCGATCCGAATCCGATCCGATATCCGAAATTTCGGATCGGATCAATCGGATCGCGGATCAAATGTATATATTTTTACCTATTTTTCTTTTATTTTTCCATATTAAATTATTTTTTAATAAAAAAATCGGATATTTCGGATATCCGAAATATCTGTCTGAATCAATTTCCCGTGATGACTGTGTGAAAGCAATGGGGTAGGTTTGACATGTCTCATGAGTGTTTTCTTGCTTCCAACTTGTGTATTTCACGCGTAGAGTGTTAGTAAAACTCGTAAGACGACAAATTGTTATCGTCTGCAGGTATCTTAGGATGGGGGGTGATCCTAACTGTTTAGTCTTTTCCTGCCTCTTAAGAGATAGTGTGTTTCAGTGGACAGGGTGTTGTTATACTCATTGTTGATTTTTTGTTGGTTTGTGGTTTTTACGCATAAAATGAGCGCACAATAGGGCAAGTGGTCGAAAGCAGTGACGTTGTGCTTGGTCCTTAGGCGGATCCGAGGTTGGCTAGTGCGTACAGCTTGTGTGTTTCTGATCTCCTTTGGAACCTGAGTGATATTTGAAGGGTGAGAATTTCGATCGCCTTGGCTTTGGGCGACTTCCAGGTAAGGCTGCTTCATTTTAGAATCTTTTGCTGGCGGAATCTCCGTTGACCTGGTTAGCTATGAGAGAGCTTTGTCCTTGCCGTGCTAGAAGTTCTGTCATGAGCGATCGTACATCTATTACACTGTGGGCTGTACGCTGTTCTTTGTGTTTCGCCCTAGGCAATTCATGGTACCGCGATCAATGGGGTCGTTATCTCACTCTCTGCTTTCGTAATAAGAGTCTCTCCAAGCTCTCATTCTTTGGGAAACTGGCGTAAGATCTTGATTCCATGAAGCTTAAAGATCTTATTTACTTTGCTCCCTCAACCTATTAATTTCTTGCTTTAGATCGATCTTTAAGGACACTACGTGCCTAGAACACTGCTCCTTCACTATTAATAGTTAGACTTTGTAGCGTCTCACCCGTAAACAACAATGAATGAAAAAGTCGAACACAATACAGTTGCCTTATCTGTTACCTCGCCCAATATCTAACTTAACGCCTCGGCCTTCAGATGCTGCAGATTTGGGCTCTAGGTCCTCGAAAATTGCAGCACGACGCCCCACAAAGAATGCACGTGCTCAAAGAGTACTTTGGGAATGACTATGATTTTGCTAGTTCTTATATATATATTCCCTTCGGGTTCATTTAGTCTTTTCCATTTAAAAATCAAAGGGGATGGAATAACCTTAGTATGTCGAAGATCTAGCTTTAAGAGCAATGCTAATTGACCGACTCACTTGGCCGATATCCGCCCACGAGTAAAATTTATAAAAAAGACATAATTACTATCCATCGGATTTTCACGTATCATGTATCTTGCACTTTCTTTATTTAATGTCAAATCGTTGTCATTCGTTTTGATACGAATGGAAGTAAGGAGAATCTAATATATTACAGAGTATCTTAAATAGCTGAGTTGTCAAATAAGAAATAAATTATGAAGACAAGAAGAAATATATGGGCTAATTAATGTAGTGGTTGGGAATGAGAAATTGATGTTGTAATTGAAATAATGCATGAGAAAGTTTAATTAGATTGGTTGACATTGATAATTGAAAAATGATGCATGGAAATTGACAATTGAAAAATCTGTTTTAAAATATGTGTATGAAAGAGGGAAAAAAATATTTTTTGTATTTTCAATGATTTTTTTTTTATAACTGTAAAGTAAGGTTTTAGATGAGAGAACAAAAAAATGGGTGAGAGTACTTATAGTTAAGGTCCAAATACGGTCTCGCAATTAACATATTGTAGCATTTTAGTCCGCATATGTACGAATGAGGCAAATTGGTCCATACAACACTTAAAGAATACTAAAATTTCCGGCAATAGTTTAGAGAGTCGTGCCTAGCTTATATTTATAATAGTTTTACGGAGACTTTTTTATACTCACAGGGATAAAGTTAGCAGTAGATTAATATATTTTATGTTTTCGATGTAAGGAGGATCAACTATAATGATGATTAGAAATAAATATTCTGTGACGGAAGGTGGTTGACGTGTGTAGGGTAGGAGGAGGAACTGAATCGAAATGAATTACGCCCGGGCACACGCTCTATTTTCGAGATCAGATATACCTGTTGTTACGCGTGCGCTCTCATATACTCAGCAACTAATACTAAGAGAGCGATTAACATTGGAATTGCCTTCTAATCGATCTTTGCTACCCCGGAGTTCACAAGTAGAATAGCTCCTTGTTGAGTACGCGCTCACAGCTTTGTGCTTAAGGAATTAGCTGTAAAAAAAATAGCGAACGTCTACTTGGATTCTAGCTTCGTTAGATAAGTCAAAGACGGTGGGTCATAAATAGCTTTCAACTCTTGAGAGCCGTCACTTCATATGTATTAATTATAAGCAGGTATCACAAGTAACCAAATACTTTTGAACTGCTTTTTCCTTATACTGTACGTTTTTATTAAAATAGAGATAAGTGCTGGCAGTTCTTGTTACTCGCACCTCGCCCACTGATAGATCTATGGGAGAACTGATTAAGATTCAATGTGCACGTGCCGACTCTAGATAATGTCAGCCCATTTGCTTCCTATCAAATATTCTCCGTCTTTTCACCTACCCTATACCCTCCCTTGCCCAAATCTTTCAGGTCGTAGGCGGAAACGGCTATGTCGATGAATACAGCGCTTTAGACTCCATATGGATATTTCGAGGACATGCTCTATTAGCCCGCCGGCCAGTGTGAGCACAGTACCCCTCAATTAGAAATTTTTTCGTGTATCATTAGATCTCAAAAGGAACACTTTAGTAGGATTTAATTCTCAATTTATATGTTCGAAGTAATACCTAGAATATGTTCTCGTAGGTGGGTGACGTGGATCAAGCTCCTGTCTGTGACGATATTTACTCCGACATATCGGCTAATGTTTAATTAAATCCTTCTACATTGTGTCTCCTTGAGGCATGATCTTGGCCAACTATATATACTATAACTAATCAATATCTTTTTTATGATAGTCGCATCTCTGCATGTTGGAGACAATAATCCGGCGAATTCGTCAATCAGTATCATTTGTAGCTATGTCAAAAGACAATCCTTTTGGTTCCATATTACGAAGGCAGTTTTTTCTTGGGCGTCAGGATATGCATAAGTGAGGACGTGGGCCGTCATGAAGCCTGCAGCGCCTATAGGCGGGCTCGCAAGGAACTTGGACCGAGTACCTTAACACATGCGAGGTGCTTGCGGTGTGGTAGGCACTGAGACCACGGATCCCCACGACGCTAGAGATAGCGTGGACGAAGCATGTTGTCGATGCAGGGTGAGTCGACGCACACCATAGCCTTTTAGGAAGTGACGATACTTTAAAGTTCTTAATTAGGTCCGCACGTCTTTAAAACCACAACATGTATTTTTTTGTCTTTGCCTAGATAGGTTGATTCACGGACGCCGCCCTGTAAACGAATGAGTGCCAAGAAGTTTCGTAATAATATGATTGCCAAATTGGCCCAACGCAATTACAAGTATCTTCTGACTCGTGGGATTCTGGTGGACATGGTAACGAATCAGATCTCGAACAAATTGCGTCCGCATGTAGCGGCCTCTATTTCGGTGCAAACTCTCATTCAATTCCATTCATCATGATTATTGAAATGACACATAACTTACGTTTTTTAAGCACTTAGAAGCGAACTAATCCCCTAAAATTACTATGAAAGTGTGTTACTATTATGCACAAGAGTACTACTAACCTGAAGAAATTGTGACCTGGAATCTTGTGTATAATATGTTTAAAAACGGTGCCTAAAACAGGTTGCCATAGTTATCTGATTTAAAGTGATTCAATAATTCCGGTCTTTGTTTAGCAAAATATATACAAAAGGTAATAATAATTCACCCAATTGACATAATAAAGAGCAATGAATATGAAGTGCATAAACTTAAAATATGTAATATAGCACAACACAATCACATCATTACCACTATTCATCCCCTAAAATCTGCAAAGAAAACAAAAGTTAGTTTGTAACACAATGAACGAATCCTGCTTGAAATCGCTAACATGAAAACAAAGAAAACAAGTGGGTTAGCCATGATAAATACGCAAGCGCAATGGATAGTTCGCCTTGGAATTGCTATACAAGAATAAAGAATCGTTAGTATTGACAATGAATAACGAAATGAAATAGAATGAAAAACCAAAAACAATGGAAACTCATTGGAATACGACTTATGAAAACCTACAGATTTACATGAAAGATTAAAAAGTGAGTTTCTCTCTACATGGTAGTTTAAATTTGCGTTAAAAACTCATAACAATGGTTAGTCTTCAAATAAAAGACAAGTGAGAGAGAAATATATTGGTGAGATAACTCTCAGAGAATTCTCGAGGAACTTTGTTATCGCTTGTTAAATCGAAGAGAAAATCGATGCTTTAATTAAAACGAATGTGTGATGTGTGTAATAAGACATTGTCTATACTAGAGAGAAGAAGTATGTAGAGGAGACGTATTGTGTATGAAGGTCACGGCTGCCACTGAACGCTGAAGGTGAAAACCATAGCGAGAGGATATCCTTAGACCTGGGGGGACTGAGCGCAAGGCAAGAGAGCAAAGGTGCACGAGGCGAAGTTTTCCTGATAGATGTCCAAAGAAACCATAGTCTGAAATATGCGTAATATTACGGCCTGTAAATTGGAGCCGTTAAAATAAAATATGTCGTCAACTCATCGACATAAAGGCTACGTCGTATGATACGCTTGTCCTCTTAGGCACACATATATCCCTTCCATAAGTTTTTTGGCAAACTTCGATCTATGGCTTGTAGAGTCGTCATAGTGTGACTCTAGTATCAATGCAAAAAATGGGAACCACGCAGCTCACAAATATACGAGGCTCCATCGTGGTTCATGTCTCGTCTAAAATAGAGTAATTTCACTAAACGCGTATATATAGGCTCGAAGTTTATTTTTGAAGTTAAGACGTATATAATTATATCATACCTGCTATATAGATAACCTTCAGAAATATTTGAATCTCGCCGCAACGACTTTAGTGTGGATTCGATATCCTTGACCGGTCGACGCAACACACATAGATACACTAACAGGAATGCTCATAGACACTGTGGATAGCGGGGCCGGGGCGGATATTGCAATTAACCTATTCACCCATCCCACCTAACTTATGCCGCAAATAATAAATTCGCTTCCTCATTTTCGTGCAAAAAAGTTTTTTAGAATAAATTAAAAAATGATATAGATCAATAGGTATTTAGATGAAAAATAGTACTACCCCGTTACCCACCCAGCGGGCGGATATTTTTTTTATGCTCCCATACCTTGCTCACACCTGCAAACTACTCTAAAGAAATAATACATCACCTTTGAAATTAGTTAAAATATGATATAGATTAATTTTACGATTTAATCTACTAGGCAGTGGGTACATTATATATTGTATATGAGATATCGCACCTAGATGAGAGCTTGCATGACCAGGTTGGTGGTTCTGCCCATATCTCACACTCTCTCATATCCACGTATGTATTTCCTCCAGCCTCCAGCATACTGGTCGTCGACAAAATCACAACCCATCACCCTTAAGACCCATTTGAAATTAGTCACAAGACGAATAGATCCAAATAACACAAACAAATGTCGGATAGTGCACCACATCATTCACTCGAGAATAGAGAGTCTTCATATAGGGCACTTCAATACTCTACAAACAAGGCCAAAAGAACATATCTTTCATCAAATAGCATGTATGAAATAATAATAAGTAGTCCCAATAAAATAAGGATAACTATAGATACCCTCGCACTCACAATTTGTGTGAAATTATAGAAGTACCAAAGAAAACTAAAAATGCAATTATTAAGTGTCTGTAAAGAATGCGCGGATGCGGTAATGGCGGGACAGTGGCGGAGGGGTGGACTGACGGAGCGGTAGGAGTGCTCAACTCAAAAAATCCAATTGTGTGCGGACACTGCCTCCCACCTCTCCGGCGGGAGTTACATCGCGCCACGCTGAGATTGGGTGCTTCACTCCTCACACACTCTCATCACCACTCTTCCACGCCATGTCACACGATCCACTCTGCATATAGCGACGTGACAACAATGCCCTGAGTGAGCTACTGAGCATTGCCTACGCCTAAATCGGTGGAGCGGGGATAGGGCGGGCGGGGCTTTCCATAAGATCGCTGTAGTACTGGCCCTCCACCTTTGACATCCCTAACTGAATGGACCGAGCTTACGAGAGCATGGATAGTTAGGATCTCTACCAACGCAACGGAATTTCATTAGACACGTCTAAATTTTGGAATCCGAGGAAAAGATTCCAATACGTCTCTTCCGGAGTTATTTTTGTAACGAGGAGTTAGTTTCATCTGTATCAGAAAGTATTTTTTAATGTCGGTGAGACACGCTCAGTTAACGATATTGAATCACCATGGGTCAAAATTTCACTCGAATGAAATTCATTAGAAAAGAATTCCAAGCACAGGAGTATATTTACACAGAAAATTATGGCGGATCAGAACAACCCATGTGACGGAGCATACCCTGGGATCCACGCCACATCACATCAACAGGCATCGAGAATAAGCAAATGTAATAATTTTTTGAAGAAACGAGCAAATCTCCTGACAGAAGAAAAATATTCGAGTTGTTGACCCTGCCAGAACTGCGGATCCGAGCGTAATTCCCGCGCTCACGCACCGCGGGCTGCTAATTACACTTGTTGATTTGAATTCAGAGATACTAGAGGAGAGAGAACGTGATAAGCCGGCAGGTGAGCATGTAGGTATCATTTCGAAGTGGCATACTTCTCTATTTTGGTGTCGCACGACACTCACATTATTCAAGATGTCTACAATATATGTCCTCTATCCTCTTTTTGACTGAGTTACTGAATGAGAAAACGATAAAAGTCCCTAGATAATGTCGAGAGTAAAAGTTCAAAGAGTATTTTCGAGTTTCGGTGCACGGAGAAGCAATCAGGACGTTCTGCGACCTGAGTTGCCCGTATCGGCCGGTAACCCTCGGATAGTCACTAATTCTGATATGTTGTAAAATTGAGCTTGCCGGATACTATACTTATTATGTGTCACGCTCGCACCTCGTTGGTTACGGGGCTCGAGCTCCAGATAAGTCTCTGGAACAAGCCATATAATAGGGGCACCGGATGGATATCCGTTTTCTCGCGCACACATAGAGAATCAAGCGGATAACCGGATCGGGATGATCAGGATCCGGATAATTTTGAAAACAACGCCTAAATAAATGGGGGGTTATTCTGTCTTTTATCTTTGCACAGTGGTTAGTGTGGTGCTAACTGCCAGGTAATATACGGTTTTGTTGTCCAATTTGACTTCTTGTTATCTTTACGACCCAGTACTGTTTATAGGCCCATTGCGGTGGTTGGTGCCCTCGGGAAGCGCCTGGACTCCCTTTCCACTGAGAGTGTTTTTCCTCTACCTTATTACTTGAGTTAATGACCTAATATTTTTAGTTTTTTCAGTGGAGGAGGTTGGCGAATGCTGTGTATGTCTCGGGTATATTAGCTTGCGTGGAGCGGAAGATGCAGATAAGTAGTACGGCAAAAACTCTCTACCCGAAGAAGCGCGGAACTTCTTGAGGCGGGGATTGATTAGATTGCCAACCCGAAGAGGGCTAGCACAATAGGTGTATAATCTAGTAGAGCGAGAAAATGCTCTAAATCTCACACGAAGTGTTGGTGTTGTGCTCACTCCGGATTGTCTGTAGCGGGAGGATAAAATCATAAGCAACCCGAACAGCACTCCGTTCCAGTGCTTCGAAACGAGGCCGATAAATAAAAAAACACCCTCGACATAACTCCCCCAACCACCGCGTCCCCGCCTGTAGCGGGAGAAACCGTAGACCCGAAAGATGTATTGTGCTTGAAGATTTCTGAGCGGGAGAAATCGTAGACCCGAAAGATGTATTTGCTTCGAGATTTCTGTAGCGGGACGAAATCGTAGACCCGAGAGATGTATTGCCCTGCTTGAGATTGTCGTGCAGGCGAAGAAAAGAGAAATTCGTAGACCCGACAAGATGTATTCTGCTTGAAGATTTCTGTAGCGGGAGAAATCGTAGAACCCGAAGATGTATTTGCTTGAGATTTCTGTAGCGGGAGCAAATCGTAGAACCCGAAAGATGTACTTGCGGAACTTCTGGAGCCCCCCAAGATGACGTGTGAAGTAGCCCCCAGTCTTGCGTTTGTTTGGCTTTGCAAATGACACTTGTTGCAACGTTTGTGTGTGTACACTTTGAAATTTTGATTCAAAAAGCTAGCCGCGTGAGCTTCTTATGTATCTGCACCGCCGCACACCCATCACCAAAATTAGACCACACATACACACATAACTATATCGGCTACCGATGCAATCACTACAACCAAGACAACGAACCTACCACTAACATACCCACGTGCTAGTTCTCGCCCTCAAAAACCACTACGACCAAGAATCGAGATCCCAACATTGAAACACCAAAAGGAAGCTAAGCCCATAATTCAAATACCGACATTCAAAACAACAAGATCGAGTAAAAAAATTAAATCAAACTATTCGTTCGAGATGTTTGTTGTGACAATTCGGTTTTGTTGTGACGATTGTTTTGTGGTGTTTGAGATGAAATCCAATGCAAGGGCGAGGGCGAACTTAGGCGGCTTGACTGAAGCTAGCTAACGACTTCAACAGAGTTATATAATTGTAATCCAATTATTATTATTTTTTCTGATGTTATTTTCCTTTTGTAATAATGCATTTATCTTGTATGAAATTTGCGTGATTTGTTTGAGGCTATTTTGGACACCTTCTAGTTTTTTCACCATTAATTTCTTTGCTCTTGGATTTCTTCTTCTTCCATAATGCTGGTGCTGCTGACCTTGGTGGTGGATTAATTAGTCACAAAGACAATCTTTAGTCTTTAAAAGCTCCGGAAGAATATTATTTAAATTAAGTCTACTTAATAAATTTGACTAGCAATTATAATTAATTTTATTATTTAATGAGTTAATTAGTTTCAGTCAAACAGATGTGCTACA
>SNQN01004542.1:21157-37811 GCA_008642245.1 Bassia scoparia | reverse complement strand
GCACGCGTACACGGGGCGGTAAACAATGCTCAAAAGATTTTGCACCTTCCACATAACATATACTTCATCAATTGCATTAAAAGTTATTCCCCCATTATTAAACCAAACGTGATGTTCCTTGCCTGTTATCTCCAAGTACACCACTATCCTCCAATTAAAGGCTACTAGTGACGGACATGCCTTCTCATACCGGACCAGTGTCTGAGCTCACTGTTCCACAACCAATAGGTACTTGCTCTTCACACTTTACCTGAGAACAACATAAAACATTCATCTTGGAACCCAACATTTCTTGGGGCCCTTTTCCACAACATTCTTCATCTATTTGGTCCTTTCTTTTCCAACCAATCTCACCATGGTTATGTTTATTCTACACTAATTTTTAGTAAAAGACGCTCATCGACATTTTTTGTGTCCCTCATTACCAACAGTGTACCACCATGCCAGCCGCTGTCCCTCTAAACAATTACCTACCTTACCTCTTTGGAATCTCCCTGATCCCTGTGTTTCTCTTGGGAAACAGTTCGTCCTGGTTTCTCCTCCGTTTATTCATAACCAAGACCAACTTTCCTTTTACCACATTATGCAAGTCTCTAAGGTCTCTTGTGCAGTCAATAATTTAACCTCACCATGCTCCATCGCTCTCATGTAATTCTTTCTCTCTTGATTTCAAGCTTCCTCAATTAACAACCATTCCTTTCTTTTAACCAACAACAACATTCTTTTTTAAAGTTCAATAGTACATTTGACGATCAATCATACATCCATAAGACAACTGTATATCTCTGCAACAATGGTTGAATTCCCATCTCTCAAATTGATGAAGCTCAGCATGTATGACCTCACCATATCTTTCTCATATTCATCAATTCTATCAGTATCATTAATTTCAATCACATCCATAACCTACTACCACGGCCGGACGGCACATACTTACTGACAGTTATAATAAGCTTTCTTTTTGAAGATCTCTACGAATTGTAGCCGGAGTATTTCAAAGCTTTCAATTAAAGAAGTTCTGACACAAAAGGCTTGTTTCCTTGTAGCTCTGAAAAATCAATCGACTCAACTATCGAGTTGATAGTCACTAGGGAACCAGGAAATAAGATCTTCTTCACCACTCACTGGCATGTTTGTTTAGAGGATTTGACCTTTCTAGATTTCCACTTTACACTGTCCAATTCAACTTCAAGCCCTTACCTTGTCTCTTCAAATTATAGGCAACTCTCAACTTGATATCACACTGCCCATAGCAACTTCAATTCAAGTATGTTTTTCTTTAAGATTCTCCTTTGCCACGTTATTATGTTTCCCTAGTTATATAGCATCGTCTCCAAAAAAATCTAATACAAGCAAGCATATATCTCTATCATACTGTAGGGCTTCGCCCGCCTCTAGAGGACGTCGAATCTACTCCCTGCCAGCACTTGTCATCGGAATTAGCCTGGAAATCGCATGTCGTGAGGTGTGTGTGGAGCTAAGGGGAGTCGCCACCGTGCCTAAAAAGCGATTATTCACGGACGACCAAAACCGTGTGCCAAAAACAAATGCCCACGATCCAATTCAAGTAACCAGCTCGTGGTTGGGGACATGGTACGATGAGATCAGTCAACCCAATCCGCCACCATGTAGCGGTGCCTCCTACTCGTCTCATTGTATTCTAATTTAAGCCGTTTATTGGTAGCACACACTACATATTCGATGCACCCTCATTAGCACTGCCACTAAATTGCAAGTGATTACTATCTATGTACCCAAAACGAAACTTTACAATGAATACCTCGCTTTATTGTTAGCTCAATATTATACAGTGTTAGACCGGTCGTCCATGATTAGTCTGACTTTAACTTTAATGTGAACGCATCAATTTGCCCGGTCTTGTTTAAGCCAATATATACAGTGTTGATGAATATGTGCAAGAAAACATGAAAACAATGGTTAGAATCATATAATAATATGCGTCTGTTCTCACCTTTTCTCTGCAAATACACAATTGCTTAAAACTAAAATCGATGTCTGATTGATTTCTAATTCAAGACAAAGAAACAAACCCGTTATATTGACAAGATAGAGATTAATAATATAAAGGTTACGAAACGACATATACTCTAAGAATGAATAAATATCCTACATATTTAATAACGATTCAAAGTTGTTTATACTTGTGTACAATTACGGTCTAAACTATAATAATGGTTATCAATAAAGACGAGTGAAAGAGGATATAGGGAGTAATCTCAGAATTCAACCTTTTTTCGCTTGTCAAAACGAATCAAAAGAACGCAAAAACTGTTTATGTAATTTGTGAAGAATTTTGCTGAATGAGACCGAGATGCAAAACGTATGTGAATTGACGAAGCCTATGCTTAATCTGAAGTTGAAATCCCCAAAGTCGGGGAGGCAGATTTATTATAGCGCGCGGAAGAAGAAAATTGGCGTAATATACCTAGTGAGCTGCGTATTATACGCTCAAAGGCTGCGTATATACGCCCGTCACCAGCCGTACTATACGCTCCTCAGCATCCTGCGTATATACGTCCTAGGAGCGTATATACGGCAGCTTCTGCGTTAATATTTTTTCCAAAATCTGAGATATTTTACATTCGAATAATTCTTGCATATGTCTCTATTTTAAGATTACGTTATTCTAGAGCCTCCTTTCGCAAAGAAAGTATATTTCTAGGAAGAATTTAAACATTCCGCGTATTTTCTAATTATTCTGTATTTTCTGCTATCTGGACTTTTACACATTGCAAAATATTCATTAGAAATCAATAGTATAAATCAGCAAATATTTAAATACTGCCGATTCAGAATAAGTTGAAACATTGATTGAAAACAAAAGCATGAGAATCGCCAGCGAACTTTTTGAAACCTTTGCAGATTATCGAGGGAAAACCGAAAGAAAATATTTTTTGCCTCTGTATATGACCTCATTGACTTCATTCAGTTCGAGTGTCCACTCACATATTTCGGCTTCATTACGAGTTCAATTGCGTACTTTCAGAGTTCGGAATTAATTGCGACACTGTGGTAATTCACATCATTGATTCACTCAATTTTCCATATGGGAGACATTTTATTTTCTACATAAGCATTCATTTGCGCGTTATGGCTCCACTTATTTCCGTGTTCATTTACCTATTTCCATTTTTCCTTTTATCCACCAACGACTTTGGGAAATAAAATTTTGGAGTCTTTCGCTCTTACCATCTGAGACCCTTAGCTTCCTTCCTTATTACCACTTAGACTTCTTATCCAAATTTTCACATGTTTGATCCTATAGAAGACAAGTAGTTGTCTTGAGTTTGTATTACTCATGTATATAAAGCCTCAAGTGTTGTAAATGCTGTAGTGAAATGCAATAGTATTGCACAACTGACATTCCCAGTGTCTTGCCAAAAAAAAAAAAAAAAAACAAAACGAAACAACAAGAAAAATTAGCCAAAATTCCAAAAACTATTCACTCTGGAAAATATATTCAAGTTTAGTGTTCTTGGTGAGAAAAGAAGTGTACCCAAACTTCCTTCCCAAGTTGTGCAGTATTTCGAATTGGGCACCTCAATCCCTCAAAGTTTGGTTTGGTTGTAGACTTCACTTGTATAGGGTACACACAGCCAAAATTATCCTATCCTACACCCATCCTTTAACCCCAATACCACTTCAACCGGAAATCCTTTGACCTTGAGAGTTGTTAAGTCACAAAAGGTGGTGGAACAATTTTCATTTTGAATGTCTTAGTGCAGTGCTAAACTCGCTTCTTGAATCTCCTCTACTGTATCTTAGCTCCTTTTCTTGAGTAAGCTATATGTTTGCACTAAGCTTGTTACCTTGAAAGCCAAGAGCCACTACAACAAAGTTTCATCTTGTGGCCACGTTATAAGAATCGATCTCTGCACAAGTAAAATTTCGTGCTATGTCGTTTAGCCACAAGAATTCTCAAAATTTATTCCTTGGCACAAGTGGGTCGTGGCTTAGATTTTGCACAGAACTACGGCTCGCACTAAATGCATTTTTATGCAGTTATTCCCGTGGGCTAATATAAATAACTGCCACGATGCTTCCATGGCTACAAATCTCTTGCCACAACAGTCTCTATGTGGCTCAATAAACTATTTTTGCTACCAAATATCGATCGTGCGCTAAACATTAAGTTTGCTACAAAACTCGCGTGGCTACAAGCCACCTTCCACAATTGTGGCTAATTATTTTCTTTTGCTAACAAGTATTACCCGTCCGCTAAATACTTACGTCCACAAAACTAATGCTAAAATATATTATGTAGCTACGAGCTCTCATTGAACAAACTAACCTTCTTGCCAAAATATATTGTGCTAATTAATTACTTTGTCTATCTATACCACTATTAATTAATATATATTACTATTAATTAATATTATATAAGCTATTGGCATACCAAAAGCTTTACATAGTATAATATTTATTTAAACTTATTTATATAAAAAACAACCGACTACACATAATACCACATTAAATATATTAGGAAAGTACACAAGGTACTTAATGATGACAAATTATAAAAGCTTTCGGGAGGGTGGAACACTTTTAATTTCTACTTCATACTATTATTTAATTTATAAACTGCTAGGAAATGAAATCATCCTATGTAATAACAATAGCCTTGAGATAGGAAGTAAAAACACCGAAATCTATAACATTTCTCAACTTCAGCATTTCATTGCTTTACTAATCAGCCAGCTCCAACCTTTATATATTCTGCACAGTCAATAGCAGACCTGATGCGCTCCTGCACTGGCTTCCAGCGTTATGTTTGGGTTTAATTGCAATGCAAGCACAACTCAAGGGTGTCTATTTGCAGCAATGAACCTTTAAGTCTCATTTCTTTACATCAGAACATCTACTCAATACTGTATAGAGAAAAGATTAACAATTATCTTAGTGTTTTGCACTGCGATTAAACTAATAGATATAAACCAAAAACAGTACCCCTTAAGTATGATTTATTCACCTTATTTAGGAGCAGTCTGTATATCCACATAACCCACGACCCCAACAAACTCAAATGGTCTGCACGAATTATATGTTCACCCATGAGTTACAAACGAACACATGCGCAAAACTTTAATATGGATACATAGAAAAAGCAGTACATTTTTATCACGCATACAAACCAAAATGAGTTTTTATGGTTACCCTAAGGGTTGACAATCCTCCCCATATTAGCTTTATTGATTTACAAATCTTAGAAACATCATTTTATATTACCCCTCTCCAATTTGAATTAGACACTTAAATGCTTAAACAAGAAAAGTAGGACCAAAACCTAGAATAATTAAAGTTAAAAACCTTGACACACTTGCGCTATGATTTCTGCCCTCACATTGCTGGTTAGAGAATCATAATAACTGTCAATAATGAACAGCTGACAGGACAAAATTCAAGGCTCAAAACACATTTACTTCACAACCGCATGATTCACACCATTTGTATTGCTTCTGAACCAAGAAAAAAAACCGCGAATCTGTTATGAAAAGAAACAAATTTACCTAAACTCTGAGACTTGTGATCGGTTTGCAAACTGAAAGGTCTAAGCATAATTATTTCATAATATCAATCATGCTAATATCACTTTTAAGTAACATTATTATAAATTCCTATTAATGAATTTCAACATCAATTAGCCTAAATTTTTAGAACATAAATATGCAAACAAATAATAAAACCAATATCTATCTTGCATTAACACATCATATCGCAACAATCCAGGATATTCCACCTTTCAATTTAGTTCCATCATTAATTTTTGACGGAAAAAACACCAAAAATCAAAATTGCACCAAAACCAATGGGAAGGGGTCGTCAACTCAGCTAAGAGACTAACAACGGGCATATTTACCAAAACAGATTTTCGATGCACAACATATGTTGCCATAGGATTGACAGTGAATGAACCATTCCTTATAATGAAAAGAAACATAGTATGTGTAAAACAGCAATTAATGCATGCATGCTGCCATAAAGCTTGGAACACATTGCCTACACTTTTCCATTCTAAATCCCTACTATTGTGTACAAGGTAAAAGGATCAAAAATAAAAAGGGAGTTGGGAATTCGGTCAAGATTTCATGACTCACAACTTAGCTAGAAAAAGTTTCAGGTTAATCAACAGTTTAACCTCAAGTACAATGTCATCAACTTGTAATCAACCGAAACTACCATTACACTACCAAATAATTTACATTTACTATTCAAGTCATAAGTGCTTCAAAAAATATTAGTGTAATTACAAGGAACTTCAGAATAAAATTTCAATGAATAAGAGCGAAAATTACACTGAGTTCAACATTACTCGCAAAGCCCACTTATTTGAACATACTCACAAACCTCAGAATTCTAGCAAATTATCAACCCAAAAAACCAAATATTGGAAACATTCAAAGAACTCAATGTTTGAACAACTGTATAAAAAGATAAAGAAGACACAACCAATCTGGGGGAAGAAGAATACTTATTAAGAATCCCTAATAGTGGTGCTAAGAGAACCACGAAGCAACAATATCGCAACGCATATTCAACGACCAAAAGAGCCAAAAAATTATATCAATGTATAATTCCTAAAATCCACTTAAATTCCTAATACGAGAGATTATTGAAATGGACTGAAGACCAATACAAACAACTAAGAACCCATTCATTACACCCTAACTTAATAAACCAAGAAAAAATAAAGCCGCGAGAAGATCAATTACTTAAGTGGACTCTGAGATACGTGAGCCCTGGCCTGCGGCTGCAATAATTCCATATAAAAACGTAAACACCGAGAATGAAACTAAGATTTAATTTGTAAAAGACACATCACAGTGAAGTATAAAATTAGAAACATTAATTTAGTAGGTTATCGGTTCCTTCGAATCACCTAAAGAAAATTAAAGTAAAAAAAATAGAGTTGAATAACATGAATTGATTAACTAAAACGAAGAGCAAAGAGATAAAGCAGGGGACGAAGAGATCCACAACCATGGTATGAGTGATAGGTGTGAGGTTTTTTTAGGAAGGAAAGAAGAAGTGATAGAATGAAACTGCAAAGAGAGACAAGAGGTTGTGAAACCATATATGTATTTCAGGTTAATTTACTAAAATGGGTTGGCCTCTAATACAATTTATGCATTACAGGTGTGTTTTGATTGAAATTGGTGGGTGTCATTATCTGGTTATTTATTTGCTTTAGTCCACTGTAAAATTATTAAATCTAACTATCACAGTGACATAAAAAACTATAATGTGCATTTACAACAGCTTCTTAATTGACTTTTGGAAGTGACTTGACTATATTTATATCCAAATATTCCTTGTCATCGTTTTAATTTAAATACGAAAACAAAACGTATTGTCTGAGAAGAATAAGCAACTCCAGCCAGGGCCATGATATCACTTGTGGAAACTCAACATGTCAGTGAATTGATTAATAATTTTCTTGCTTTAACTTCAAAATCAAATCAAACGTTTCTTAAGATCAAATCTTAACGAAACTATTGCATACTTTTTATGGAATAGATCATTTGTTGCAACAATATGCCAACTTTTGAATAACTATAATTTCAGTTGATCAACTTATCTTAGCCAACGCAACAAGCCAAGGTTTCTAATGCGTTCAAATGTAACCTTATCCTATTAAATCATAAATTAATGATGATATGAAAGTTAAATTTATGGATTTGTAATCATTAGCTAGTCATGATGTAGATATAGTGGGCGTGTTTTATGTTGCTAGTTTCTAAGTTCTGACACTAGCTTGTGGGACGGTGTGTGGCTATATACCGTATAAGCTAATGGACAAGCTATGATCAATCGTGGATGAATCTATCCTCTTTACTTTGTTGTTATATAATTTCCAGTCCTTTCTTCATGTGTTCTACTTCAACAATCATTGTCACAAGTGGACCAGATTAGTATGTTAGGTGTTTTAGGTGTTATGTAAGACATGTCAAGCACACAAAACTCAAAATCCAATGGACCAGATTCAGACATAGATGCTGAAACCACAGTTTTACAATGCGAAAACTCACAGTCCGGATATCATGCACAATACAAACCACATATGATCTCACTTTTACTATCTAACTTCACTCTCTTTCCCAAGTTCACAACTATTGGCGATTGTCTTCAAAACTTCAGACATACGGTAGATATCGCTTGTATTTATAATATGATTGTCATAATCTAAAATTAGGGCCTTTAAAACATTAATCGAATTACTATCGATATGAATAGAAAAAGATTAATTACAAAATGGAAAAGAATCACTTTAAAGAATTAATCGTGTGTTATTATCAGAATAACATGCAATTAAATATATGAATGCAACATCAAACTAACTAAAACTTTAAATCAAACTAAGTAAACTATGAACTAAGTTGAGACTAGATACACTGTACAAAATTAGAACTTTTGGGCACCCCTGTAGCTGAGAGAGGCTTCACAATATAGTAGTGATGTGTAAGTGTATGGTAGAGTTAGTGTAGTAGTACGTAGTAGTAGTCAGTAGTAGTGGTAGTAGTAGTAGTAGATAGTGTAGTGTAAGTAGTCGAGCTCATAGTGCAGCAAGCTGCACATAGCAGCAGCAGAGGGTCAGTAGCAGTAGTAGTCGTAGTGAGCAGCAGGCAGCAGGGCCATTAGTATCAGCTCCAGTCAGCAGCTACCATCGTAAGCAAGTCGCGAACAGTAGCGAGTACAGTAGCAGGAGTAGCCTAGTAAGCAGTGCAGTAGGGCATAGACTAGTGCGAGTGGGGCGCGTTATAGCTACTAAGCAGGATATGAGCGTAGCAGAGTAGTAGACAGAACAGGCTCCACTAGTCAGCCATAGGGTTACTAGCTAGCAGCCTCACGACAACAGTCAACTCCAACTACATCAAGTCAGCACATAGAGGACATCCCACCGCACGTCAGCCACCGCAGTCACAGTCCGTCAGTCGCACCCGCCACACACACCTTGTAGTACGTCTGCAAGACAACATCACTACCTCATATCCCCCCACCAGTCCCCCACCCACGCTCACCGATCCCTTCAAGTCCCCCCGTCAACTGTCACGCCAGGCGACTCATCACGTCACCAGCTAGTTAGGCAGCCGAAATAGTCGTAGTAGGAGTAGTATGTAGTAAGTAGGTCGTAGTAAGTAGTAGTAGTATGTATGTAGTGAGTAGTAGTAGTATAGTCAGCTGCAGTAGTAGTATAGTACGTAGTAGTAGTAGTCAAAGTTAGCTGTAGTATAGTAGGGTCGTTTCTAATTCAGCAAGGATCTAAGCATAGGTGGTTCGCTCGGTATGAGTGGTCGTTAGCGGAGTGGTTGTGGTTGTACACGAGAGTGGGATTTGAGCTCGTGCAGTCTTGACGTAGATGCACCACGCCACACGTGCCTCCACAAGCTAATCACGACGCCCGAACCATTGGCCAAACTAATGGGCCCCCGTGTTGTGTACGGGTCTATAGAGCTTAGGGCATGGGTTCGGTGGGGTGGATCATGGGGGATGTTATCTTGATTTAGATCGTGCGTTCAAGGCGAGCATGTGTGTATTCGTGGCGATTACTACGTTCGGTTTTGGTTGTGGTGCTTGTCGTTCTTGTAGTTCGGTATGAATGGCATAGTTCAGTTGTACTTTTCAAAGGGCCGGTATCTTTATTGACCATTACAAAATGCGCCGATATACCCTAAATTATTACAAGGTTGATTTAGAAATCTATCCTACGACCTACCTGACAACGCTACCTAGCCTTTTAGTATTGTTTTGACCGAGTGTCTGAAGTTTAAAGTTAGGTATTGGTATTATGGTGTGTGGTAAGTCCTAAATCGTTTTCTTCATTATTCATTGATTTAAATGTGATCTTTAAGACAGTATTCTGGTTCTTATTAGTATAAGGTATCGAAAGTGATGTAAGTTTAGTAATAAGATTGTAATACTCAAGTTAGATGTATAAATCGTTCGATAATCGCTTTTGTATGTAGTAGTAGTAGTTTGTTATCGCTTTTCTGAGGCAAAGTAGAAGTAAAGCTCAAGATAAGAGTTTTCGTAGAATTTGTGTTGATTATGTTCATATTGAATTGCTTCTCTAAGCCAAGGGTGAAATCGTAGTAGTTAGAAGTTCATGCATTCTAAGGTTATAGTTCGATATCTTCAATTTTAATTGAGTATGTAAAAAACAATTGAAAACGCATGAATTGCTAATGATTTTTGAACCAAAAGCAAAACGAAATTTAATGTATTACAGTATATTAATTAAAAAAAATACAGGAGAGAAAGGTTTTGATTGAGTGAGACGCCCATAGTTATTTGTACCTAAATCACAAAGATACGACTCGAGCAGGGATGAGTTCGAGGGATTTGATTTAGAGGTGCATTGTGTTTGAGATTTGAATTCTTAATGAGAGAGAGACTTTGTGCGAGCTTTGATCCCGCATTTATATTTTTCAGATGATGTCGATTGTTGGTTTTTTTGATGGTTGAGTCTGAAAGTATTAGCACGGAGCACGTTAGCTCGTCATATTTAGAAGGCATAGTACCAGTTTTACGAAAGGATAGATAATAAGATCTGTATATATGCGAAGAAGCGTTTTTCGCTCCTTTATTCAGTCGTTATAATTACGCTTGTGGGTGACGGTGGTTGCAGTCAGTTGAGAGTGATAGTATATATTTAGATTTTGATATGGTTTTTATCTATTCTTGTGTTACGAGTATATTAGGTATATCCGTAGATTTTATGTTTAAGTATGCTTATTGACTTACGTGAATTCCAGTGGAATGTATTCCTGTTTATGCAATTTTATCATTGTCTTTTTCGAAGTTTTTAGTTAGCAATTCGTTGAGTGATGTGATATTTCTTTGGATTTCGTTGTAAGATGAACATATCTGAGGCCTGTGGGAGAATCTTCAAGTATAGTTTTGAACGACGTAAATTTTTGCATGAGTTCTTTTTCTACTTAGAAGATAATTACATTTGACATTTGATATTTATTTAGTTAGTTCAAGGTAGAAAGTTTTGGATATCTTTTGGCCAAACTTGTTAAACCACTAGAGGATTATCGGAAGATATAATCTAAGATTTTAGTTGTATTGATTTTAGTAGAACTCAAAAAAACGAGAAGATATAAGAATGAGAAGAAAATCTTAGAAATGACTTTTAGTAAGAATATTAGTTTTAAGGTCTGTTTTCTATAAGGTACGTAAGATGTCTAAAGTAAGTGAAAAGACTATTATATAAGTCATTAATCTTTTCGCCCAGGTATTAGGCCTCAGTTTTAGTAATGCTTTTCAATTCAACTTGTATTTAAGATTCAGTGAAAATGTGCTTGAGTTTGATTTATGGATTTTGCACGCTTTCGGAACAACATTCGTTATTTCGATTACGTCGTACTTTTCCTACATTATGTATTATCGGGTCCTTTGTTCGATTTTGGGGTAGACCGTTGGTTGTGGTAGTTATTAGTAGTTATAGTGGTGTCCGTATGTTATTAGTAACAGGCTCCATCTTTAGTGCGTAATGTTTGTGAGGATACTTTATTTTCTCGTAATACAGATAAGTTTCTAATGTATTCAGTTAGAATTAGAGTGCAGATAGGTACTAGTAAGGTATGTTTTAGTAGATTTTCGTAGTACGTGTTTGAGTTACCTTACGCTCCAGTCTCCATAGGTTTGCATAGTTCAGTAGAAGCGTTTGGATCCTGTGAGGGGCTAAGTGTTTCCCTATTGCCTTGATTATTGACTTGGATGTTTTTCGAATAAGAAAGGATAAACATATTTTTGAATGACATGGATCCGGTGCTAACTTGGGGATAGATGCGGAATTTCTTATTTTTAGATACGGCGAAAAGTACTAGTTGTTGATTTGAAATGAAGTTGAGAGACATGAATAGAGTGCATTAAAGAAGTTCATTGTTATCCTAATGGTGATTCTTACTATAGAAAGTAGTCACGTCAAGTAAGGGTCACGCCTATCAAAGGTGCGTTTCTTTCTCTGACGAGCTCGTGCAAGATTGAAGCAAGATCTTCAGCCAAGCAACATCTTTCTCTCCTTTGATTTGTTGATGTAATGGAATCTAAATAGAGAGTTTATCAGCAACGGAGAAGGGAGCAACATCTGCGAGAGGTTTTGTAGTCATTGGGGTCTGGGCAGTATAAATTTAAAGAGGGCGCTCAAGGGTATGATTGAGCGAATAATGTGGTTGTCGCATAACGCCTTCTTTATGAAGTGGGAGAGAGAGGAATGGGGGCCGATAAGAGAAATTTCAAAATGAAACAAGTCGATAAGAGTGCGTCGAGTATAGGCAGGAAACAGGAGGAATGCTATTGTCGACAGCAATGAATGAAGGTTGCAACTACCTAGGACACATGTAACGGCTTGCGTTTCTGGTTGTTTAAGGCTATTATTTCTTTGTTTCTGTAAGATCGCATTTAGCATTTTGGAACCACGCAAATTCTCATGGTGCTTTAAACTAGGGTTTCTTTGTGACATTTCAAAGAGATACAGCCACACTTTCTGCGCCCCAATACTCACTGCCACGACACTGTTTAACACGCCAAAGTACGTATGTCCAGATGTCGTAGTTGAATCACTTTGTAATTAATGAAGATTGCGCTTAATATTGTTTTTAGGTGTCATATTTTTTGATTGTGCGGTGGTGATTATAATTTGAGAGTGAGTTGGGTGTGAGAAAATGTGGAATTTGTCATGTGACTTTGAGGATTGAAGTGTGTATTGAACATGTGGCATGACTCTAAACAATACGAGACACGCAGTGGGGGGGGGCTTGATGATATACATGTAAGAAAGATAAAGAAATAAGGTGCGATATGTGTAAGAGAAAAGGAGAAAGAATTCTTAATTGTGTAATTGGCTTTTGGAATGGAACTACGAATTATATTGATTAAAAACTAGCAGAGCAATAGTCGTTATGATTTTATTAGAACAGTTCGGAGAAAGTTTTTAGAAAAGTCGGTTGATGTGTGTAGCTCTCTCTCTCTCTTTTTTCATCGCAACTGTTGTTATATATAAGCATATTATATTAAATTCCGTTATATTTTCTGTGATCTCTACGCCTCACATAAGAGATCTCTTATTATTTTTTTTATTTTCACTCTATTGCATATTGTGATTCATTCTCCTACATTATCTTTCTTATTATCTTCACTTCATTTTTTTCATACCACTTAACCGCATGGTCTTTGAGCGCTGCTCTCTCAACTAATTATCTACTCTCTTCCACACTATATGAATAGAACTCCTAATAATGTGTCTCAAAACAATGATTGATACATAAATACGAAATATCTCGTATGTCATGTATTTATCTTGATCTGCAACATATCTTTTGTTACCACTCGCCTCGAAACATCCTCAATCACTCTATACACTGTCGCTCCAAAACACTTCTCTCACAATAATATAGATAGACGTATAACGTCAATCTTCAATATATGTGTCGTAAATATAAGAATTTGCCAGCACAGGCTAAACACAACCTCTCCTCTGCTAACATGAAATTTTACTGACATCTTTTCTATGTGGTATATTTGTCCTTTCCGTCAGTCTAATGAAACCACATCTATGCCACGAATTAATAGTTCTCCTGCCTAATTCATGCACAAGTGATGATTTTGTTGTGCTGCACCTAAGGCTCGCGTTGGAACGAAGAAGAGCACTATAGAATTACTTTGGAGAGAGGAAGAGAGTAGAATGACTTGATTTATTGCAAGCTTTCAAAGTTGCACACAATTTGTGATATCTATTTGACTCTTGTTTGATTTCTAGTTGGGGGGACATCTTTTCTCCTTATTAGCGTCCCTTAATGTCCAAGAAATCCAATCCAAGGCACACTTTTGTTTTACTTTCTTTCTTTTTATTTTTTGTTT
The DNA here is from genome assembly GCA_008642245.1 of Bassia scoparia. NCBI lineage: Eukaryota > Viridiplantae > Streptophyta > Magnoliopsida > Caryophyllales > Amaranthaceae > Bassia > Bassia scoparia. Next base: position 23,927 of record SNQN01004542.1, on the reverse strand, counting down.
TTGTTTTTCCTCTTGTGTTCCTTGTGTTTTTGAAAACCTTTGCCTTGATTACTTCTTATTTATAGAGTTGTGGGTCTTCTCTTTGGAAACCCTCACGAGACCTTCCTCGTCCTTCTTAGCAATTTGAGGGTTTAAAGGGCTTGTCACTAGTTGCTAAAAGTGATCGTGATTCCTAAAAAAGTGAATTAATGTATACTTTTCTTCTTTCTTTTTCTTTTGCTTTGCTTTACGAAAGTGGGTTTAAAGGGCTTGTCACTAGGACGTGCAAAGGTCCTAGTTGGGGGGAGTTAATAAGTGCCAAAAATGGTCACATTTAGGCACTTATTCTTCCTTATTTTGGCCATTATGTGTGTTTTCGATATCATTTCACTAACCTTTTGGTTAGATCTCCACTTTGTTTAGTTTTGCAAAGCTTTGTTAGTTTTAAGTAGTTTTAATAGGTTTTTCTTTGGTTTTCTCTTCTTTTCTATCTTTGTACACTTAATTGCAAGCTTTATGAGTAATATGCAAGTTGCCTAGATGTGCATATGTTTGTTTTAAGCCTTCCTACTTGTTGGTTTGATTGTGGTTGCTTTGGTTGAGCCTTAAGGCACTTGAACGTTTGATCTAACATCTTCTTCGAGCCATATCTTTTCTTATACTTTGAATTTGCAGGTGATGCTTTTTTAATTAGAAAGTAGACTTCGAGAGCTTTTCAACGCTATATTATAGGCTACAATCCGATCACCGAGAAAGAAGTTATGGCCGTTCGAAGTTGAGCAGTTCGGCCAGAGTTTGGCACGCGCCTCGAGGGTTTGCCCGCGCTTGCATGGCACGCGCCTACAGTATCACCCCCCTCATTCTATAAGGTTTTTTGAGCGTACGTGCCTCCTAAGGGTCGCACGCGCGTGGGGATTTTGCCCGCGCCTCTGCCTATGCGTGTGGCACGCGCCTGCACAACCCTCCTCACTTTCCAGAACGTTTTTCGCGCGTATGCGCATTCCAGGCTTACACGCGCCCCGCACGCACCTTCGTCTGTGCCTCCCCTCACTMCCCTGCCCGCGCCTGTAGACTTTTCCAATAGCGTTTTGGAGCGTGTGCGCATGATTTGGGTCACACGCACCCTCACACACACGTCCTTGGTCGCACACGCGTCCGCACGCGCCTACGTGGYGTCCTTCTGCTCATTGACCTTGACCTGCTGACTTGACTTGGAAGAGTTTTGAAGCACATGTCTTATTTAATATTGGCAAACTTGTAATTATGAGGGCTTGTATTTTGGGCTTTGTATTTATAGTTTGAGGAGAGAGAAACTAGGGGAGAGAGTAGTTAAGTTACATTTTAGAATAATTTTCAGATTTCTTCTTCTTCTTCTTCTTCTTCTTCTTCTTCTTCTTCTTCTTCTTCTTCTTCTTCTTCTTCTTCTTCTTCTTCTTCTTCTTCTTCTTCTTCTTCAATCCCCTAGAAAGCCCTACTAGAATTAACAAGTAAAAGAATATCAAACCAATACCCAAGTCAATCCTCACCAATAATCCCTTGCAAAGGTGAATTTAGCCACCTACATCACCCAAACAAAGGTGCCAAAATCTCCAAGCAATAAGGTTTAGGAAATCACAGATTCAAGGCCAAATGTGATGATGGAAGAGAGGAAACCACCTTGATTAATATCATCCTGCATTTAAATTGATATATAGAAACTCTCTACACTCCTAATTGCTAACTATCTCAAACAAACAATGCTTAGAAGTAGAAAAAAAAAAACATGAAAACAAAAGGGTAAAAGAAAACCATGAAGAAGCCATTTAATTAAAGCCAATAAATGTCTCAACAAAAAGAAGTGCGTATTACAAAGAAACTACTCAATAACAACTTCCAAAACAACAAAACCAACAACCCAAAACCTCACCAAACACAAGTAGAAGCACTAGGTAACAATAAGAACTCAAAAAGGCTAAAGCAATTAACAATATCCACAAAAAAGTTTGCCCAAAATTGAACAAACTTCAAGCAAAATTAATATATATTTAGGCAAATAACAATAAAACTGACGATAACATAAGACGAAGAGAAATGGAAAATTACCTCGAATTTCTAGGCCAAAAGAATATATAAAATTGTAAGATTGAGTAAAGGTTATAAGCAATATTTAGGGCAAAAATAAGCAAAACTTTGAAAGCTACCACTACTCTCTTAATGGAGATTGAAAGAAGAAGAAGAAGAGTAAGAAGAAAGATTAAACAGTAAGAGAGAAAGAAAAAGAAAAGAGAAGAGAAGAAGAGAAGTTATAAGAAGAAAAAAGAGAGAAGAAGAAGAAGAAGAAGAAGTGAAAGAAGAAGAGAAGAGAAGAAGAAGGAAGACAAGAAGAAGAGAAGAAGAAGAGAAGAGGAAGAAAGAAAGACAGAAGGACAGAAGAAAAGAAGAAGAAGAAAAAGAAGAAGAGAAGAAGGAAAGAAGGAAGAAGAAGAAGAAGAAGAATAAGAAAAAGAAGAAGAGAAAAGAAGAAGAGAAGAAGAAAACAAAGAAGAAAGAAGAAAGAAAGAAAGAAGAAGAGAAGAGAAAAAGAGAAGAAGAAGAAGAAGAAGATGAAAGGAAAGAGAAGCAAAGTAAGAAGAAAGAATAAGAAAGCAAGAAAAAAGAAGAAAAAGACAGAGAAGCAGAAAGAGCAAGAAGAGAAAAGAAGGAAAGAAAGAAGAAAAGAGAAAAGAGAAAAGAAGAAGGAAGAAAAGAAGAAGAAGAAGTAATGTCAAAGAAGTTATGACAAGTAAATCAGAAGCGATATGAATAACGAATG
>SNQN01004542.1:0-17309 GCA_008642245.1 Bassia scoparia | reverse complement strand
TTTCCTGCGTATATACGCAGGCCTGCGTATATACGCAGCTCTCCTAGCGTATAACGCAGCTCCTCCTGCGTATATACGCAGATATATACGCACTCTCCTGCGGATATACGCAGCTCTTCCGGCGTATATACGCAGGGTTTTTCTCTCCTTTCCCTCGCTGCCTATAAATACGTGCCTTACTCATTCCGAAAAAACACACACGATTTGCATTGACACGTCTATTTCTGTCTCTCTCTTCCCTAAACCTGCTATTCTCTCAGTTCACTCTCTCAAACACTCTAAACAGCATTCGTGTCTTGATTCTAAGCACGATTCTGTTCTGATTCAACAAGCGAAATCAGGTTAAAATCTGAGATTACTCACCTAAAACATCGATTTTGACTCTTTTACTTAATATCCTTTGTCACTTTTAATTGACTAATTCTGATTGCGAGTTTCATTAAATCAACACAATCTTAGAAACCACTTTTTATTTGATTTCATTGTTAAACTAAGTAGGCGTTAATGTTTTCACTTTCGAATTTCACTTGTACCTTTATTTCATTTGCTATGTATGTGCTGTCATTACTAACATTCTCTTGGTTTTATAGCCATCTTCAACGAATCGTTTTATTCATTTAATCATTTTATTCATTTAAACTAGACAATAATTTAGATTGCAGTGACAAGGCTGAGGATGGCGTACATATACTATAGGTTTTCCATATTTAGTTTTTCTGCATGGGGATGTATCCATAATTGTATAATATATTTCTATCACACTTGTAATATTTGCGTAAAAGACAGGAATTCAATTGCGTTATCACATTAAAGTCAGATAACATGGACGACCGTTTTCTAAGCACCTTGTTAAATTGACTAACAAAAGCGATCGCCTTCCATGTAGAAGTCTTGGTTTATACATAAATAGCAACCCACCTTAGTAATAGTTGCTCTCAAAGTCAAATCGATAAGTGTTTCTTGAATTTAATTTTAGACTCATGAACTAGCAATTGAGACCGAAAGTAGAGGCCGCATCATGCTGGCCGATCACAGCGGCGGATTGGGTACTGATTCTCCTACCATGTCCCACAACCCACATTGGTACTGACCTATAGTGGGCCACTAGTTTGGCACCAATGTTTCGGAGCGGTCCAGAAAACCTAATAGGCCGGAAGCGTGTGGCGATCCCCTCAATCGACTACACACCCCCAACGCATCACATGCGGGGATTCCGATTGCTCAATGTCCAGACACTTGAAGTGAGGTACGCCTAAACGGCGAAGCCCTACATGAAAGCCCTAAACGATTCTGTACAACCATGTGACATTACGCACGCCGCTTAAGGAATGGACCGCTTCATATGAGACTGTTCCACGACCTCGTACATGACCGGTTGTTGTTTAATATCAAAGCTAAGTCCTTAAGCTTAAACAACACATAGCAACTTTGTACACAGCATGATTCCCTATATGAAAAATTAAAAAAGAAGAAAACAGTCTGGCCCACTAGAGTCAGTTGCTATGTTATCAACAGGTGGTCCGGGTGTCCAGGGGGTCCCATGACTAGCCTAGACGGTCTCTAACACAGTCTAGACCTACATGTGGAGATGATCAAAGGGTCTAAAGATTATCATGCAGCCACGGTCAGTGAGGATAGGCATTCAAGCATTAAAGTTCATACAAGGTAGTGGCACCGCGCAAATCTTAATCGAGCGCCCGCCCCGTCTATTCAAGTTAGAACACACTTATAGAACGTGATGCCTAGAAAATGGAAACTCAGGCCACGATCAAGTCCGTGTCTAATGTAGGATGCTAAAAATGCCGTCTTTAAGACGCGAATCGTTATGACATTTCGATATTGTCCACAAATCACTAAATAATATCCTTATGAATCCCGTAGTGATGTCGCCAAAACCTGGTATGAGCTGGAGCTCACCAAGGTACTATGGTAAATGCATCTGCCCTCTCTCCAGGGTGTTTATACAATTAGTTTAAGACTCAGATTTGTTCTAGAATTGAATTATTGCTTTGCATAGTATGCAGTATGCCTGGAAGTTGCTGTGTTTATACTCGAAAACTGGATGAGCAAGTCGCCACCGCAACTTCTTTTGGGAAGCTGGCGGAACCCGTTTTATAGCCTTGCCTATAATTCATAAAGCAATGCGAAGGACTCCATACTGTATAGTGCACCATAAGGTCTGATTAGGGGGATCAAGGGTAAGTGTGAAGTAGTGCATAGCAACCCCTCGCATCTAGCGGCCTCTACTCGGTCATTGCGAGTCCATTGTCAAAAAGACAACAACAAACAAATTTCCGTTTTAACCCTAAGCATGCAAATTACTATGTGGGTTGCTTAACAGAAATGGATGCATCTAGGACTAATTTGTTGTTACTACATGTGTTGTTTAGATCCGTATTGAATGGGTGCCTAAAAACCAATTTGTCCATGACTTAGCCTTATTAGACGTGGGAACATGCAATTTGTCGGTCTTGTTTAAGACATAATAGTTGTGATTTGCAAGCATGCAAGCATTCAACAAGAATTAAAGGTTGTGCCTAATGTTGATTTTAATTCATGTCAAATAGTTATTAATCAATATTACATGCGAATTTGCGTGGAAAGTCAAATTTCTAACAAGCATGCAAAAGGGTGTAAAGAAATTGAGACATTGGCCACATACTAACCTTGCAACACAGTGCTAATGATCGAGAACGATGCTTCGGACCCTTAAGAACCCTTGTAGCCTTTGAAGAACCCTTAAAGAACCTTTGAAAGAGACCTTTGAATTGTATTTTATGCTTAAAAGAATTGCAAAACAATTTGTGAATTTGAATGCAAAGTAAGAGAGTATTTGAGAGAGAAGGAGGAGAGAAACGGGCAGAGTGAGGGTGTATGAAGTGCGTGAATTTCTGTCCAAATGAAGGTTGGGGTTCCTATATTTATAGGCAAGGGTTGAAATTGAAATAAAATCGARATAAAATCATACAAAATATATGCATGATTTTATATGATTGCAACTGATTTTCTTGCGATTTTTCGAGATATTTGGCTGATTCGTCTTGCCTCGAATAGTGAGATCGTAATGAAATAAAATCAAGATAAAATCATATAAAATATGTGTGATTTTAAATGATTGCAACTGATTTTATTGCGATTTTTGGGATATTTGGCTGATTCGCCTTGCCTCGAATAATGAGATCGTAATGAAATAAAATCGAGATAAAATCATATAAAAAATATGTGTTATTTTATTTGATTGCAATTGATTTTATTATGATATTGATTCATTTTTCCCTTTTTTGAAGATTGCATATAATATAAAATATTAATAAAATATCATTTGATTTTATTTGATTGCGATATTTTAACACAAGATCACTGATTGATTTGAGGAGATGTTCGTGTGGGCCCCACGCTCAGGTGTGGCCCCGAAGCTCCCGAAAATGAGCTGTTTTGCTCGGGTGCGCRTTTTTGCTTCGGAAATTCATAACTAATTTTCCATAACTTCAAAAATTATGGAAAACTATGCATAAAATTYCTTTTAAGGGTGTTTTGTGTACAGAAACGTGCCCGGTGTTGTGAAAACTTGCTTTTTTAGGGTTCTTTAGGGCCCTATTTCTCTCTCAATTMAACTTGTGTGTTGCAAGGGGTGTCTTATCATCAGCCGTCTTAGGCTAGGGACAAATGTAGGTATCTATAATAACACAATTCAGTATTAACATGTGTAGGGAAACAATGTTCTAATACAACTATTTCCAGACCAACTATTTTCACACTTATAACATCTTTTTTCCTGTATCAGTATTTCTGTTTGTCATCATTCAAAACCTAAGGGACTCGACAAATTCCCCCTTTTCATGATGACAAAATAATCGAAGTTCCCCGCAACCAACAAGAAGTTAGTAAATAGTAAAACCTCAATTAAGTACTCAAATATATTTGAGTACAACCAGCCGACTCTAGACTTAAATAAACAAATTAGGTATGCTAACTGGTTCCTATAAAACGATAATTTTCAATAAATAAACTGACTCCCCTAAACTGAACTAAACTACTAAAACCTTGACTCAATCTAAACTAGCAGACTTTAGGCTTCAACTTCGTAAACTACATCCCTCTTTTGGCATCATTAAAAAACATTCTCAAGAAAAAGTTTAGTGCACAAATTGTTAAATGTGTTTATCCATATAGTGACATCAACCACCATTCAAGTATTATGTTGCAAGAAGGATTAGTCAAAGCATCATATCATAGCAGGATTAACAGTCAATAAAGGCCAACGAATTTCAATAAAAGAACCCAAATCCACATAGAAAGAATGTTTGTTGATTGGGCTGGAATTAGTACAAACCAGCTAAATTAGTAATTTTAGAATAAAAAAGAAGGGGGAGGGGAAATAGGACCAGAAACAACATCACTCCTCTTCATCGTACTCTTCCTCCTCCTCCTCGTTATGCTTAGCTTCCTCATCATCTTGGTCCTCATAATCATCAACTTCTTTTTCAACCCCTTCATCTTCCTCAGCATCATCTTCATTCATTTCTTCGTTCATCGGCTGTGTATCATCATGAGCTGGTGCTGGTTCCTTTTCCTTTGGATCATCAATATGAGGAACCACTAAGTTTGTTGTAGCAGCAAGTGTAGATACTTGAGTCTGAGGGTAGATACTTGAGTCTGAGGGGGAACTGAAGCAATTCCTGGAGCCATTTGGGACTATATATCTGGCACTATGAGCACTACTACAAAAAAAGCCTAAGARACCAGTTAAAAAAGACCAAAGAGACCGCAAAACAACTRGTTTGTARGTGACAGGGCTCTTAGGTAAAGAGACCGGTTATTTTTTGCGGTCTCTTAAATCGATCAAAGAGACCGGTGTTAAGTTACAACCGCTCTCTTAGAGCAAAATCAAAGAGAGCGATTCTGACGTAAAACCGGTTTCTTTGTTATACCTAAGAGACCAGTTCTTACACACAACCGGTCTCTTTGTTAAATATTATTTTTAAAAATATATAGCTGACACCACTTACATCACATTATGCAAGTGGGCCAACATTATTTTGAAATTTAAATAGAAACATTAAATTAATGAATATTTGAATATACGCTATAACAAATTACATACAAAAAATATACAGTATTATACATACATCTTGAAAATAAAACTCAAAAATAAAAGACAAGAAACTAAAAATCACAAATAAGATTCCAAAAAACGCAATGCATGTTTATGCTACTATTTGATTATCGTGTAACAAACCAAAAAGTCATCTCCGCTACTATTTGATTATCCTTCCACAAAACAAAAATCACAGTAAGTTAAAAGCTTCACATTTCTCACAATACAGCAAGCTATCACTAACATGACGGAGTAATACATAACAAATTAACAACTAATATAAAAACAAAATTTACCCGTATTTACCTTTATTATATGAGCAAATGTTTGAGTTCGTTCACTTGAGAGACATTAGATCTATCTACAAGAATAAAGGCTTGGATGAGTAGTAATTAAATATAAAAAAACCCAAATACTTAAATTAAAGAAAGAACTTGGACGAGTAGTAATTTACCCATATTCACCTTTATCTAAATTACAGATGGAACACCATCTCATTTAAACAGAAGATGCACAAATTCTTCAAATTCAAAACTTGTGATTTACATTTAAACATAACACGCAAAAATTATTGAAATATAACAGCGAAATTGAGTGAAATAGGCAGTGTTACAACCAAAAAAATTAAAGTAAACACAAGAATAAATTTAATACAAAAACATATTCACCCAAATATAGAAATACCAGGGGAAAAAATAGATCTAAAACTAGAATATATAATATATATAATATATAACGAAAAGAAAAATGATATCGAAAAAAAATGAATCGGAGAAAAATATTTTTAAAAATCAAATTTGAAATCCGAGGAATTGAAGAAACATCAAAGATGTAAAAATAAAAACAACCAAAAACATAAACATTAAAATGGAAAGAAAACCAGATATAAAATCTCCCCAAAAAAAAATCTAAGATTACAAAAAACACCAGAAAAATGAAAGAATTAAATCGAAAATAAACGAAAAAGAAACCTAGTAAGAATGTCAGTCGCATAACCAAAAAAAAGAAGAACAATTAAAATCAGAAAAACATACAAGAAAAATGAAATCCATAAACGCAAAACAGAACGATAAAAATCAAAATCCAAGAAGAAATTCGATTGAAAAACAGAAAGAAAAAACGTAAAATGCATAAGAAGAGATTCGAAATTTACAAAACAATGTCCTCACTTCAGTTCTTGAGACTTGACCGAGTTTGCCTCAAATTTATGAGAAGAAAGAACATACCGGAAAATAGAGAAAGTTGAATATGAAATGAAAGAGAGAAAAGGGAAATATGATATAGAAGAAGACTTAGAAATGAAAGAGAGATACAGAAGAAATAAGCAGGAAGAGCCTAGAAAGATCAATCTTTATAATAATATGATAATTCAAAGTGACCGGTTAGTTTAACCGGTTTCCTATGTCAGTGGGACCCAAATGGACACATCTTTAAAATCGGGTATTGAAAATCGGTTTATTAAATGGACAWAAGAGACCGGGTTTTTTCAATGCCCGGTTTGTTTAGTTAAGAAACCGGTTTAATCAACCCACTGGTCTCCTAAAACTGATGATTTATCCCATTTTTATATTAGTGGAGTAGGAGCAACTAAGTATCAGCTAACTCCTCCATCTGTCCCACCCTGGATTCAAACGATGATAAAAGACCTTGAACCAGTGTCATTACCTTGCTGAGGGTACTCTCCTAGTTCTTCAACCTCTGCAGAACCACTTCATGACCTATTGGTTCCTCTTCCTTCTTCTTCTTCTTCTTTGGTGGCTGCTTAACCACCTCCACTTAAATCTCAATATATCAGCACCAATGTCAAGACCTTTCTGCTTAAGAATGGCTTTTGTGAAAACCATAACAGGCACAATCTCCCCACTTAGAGGAACACCCTTACTCTCAAGCAGATAGGTGATGACAGAACCATAAGGCAAGGAATGGTGAGAAGAATTATAGTAGTTCATAATGTGACCAAGCATCAAGTTAGGAAGATTAATCTTAATATTTTGCATCATGAGGTACATAAGTACCATCTCCATTATACGCACAGTTCCCCTGCCTTATGCTCTATGGATCCAGACCTTGTTGCATAAAGAATGYAGAACCAGCATGACTAGTTCCCTGAGGTTTGCAGACTTAAACACAATAGGTTTCTTGGGCATTTTGCCACTAAACAGAAAGTCATAGATTTACTCTGGTGTAACCCCAAACAACACGGGAATCAATAGACATATCAGGAAACTATTTCAGATTCACATAAAAGTCCCTAACAGATGAAATACATGCARCACTACATTTGAATAAAGGCATCCATCCTTGAAACTCAATCATTTCCTTCAATTCTGAAAAAGCAGGAAAATCGAAATATCCACCCTCAACACGACATCCAGACCAAACAACCCTAGCCCCTAAATCAATAGAACCAGTAGTAATAGGGGTTTCTACATATTTACCTTTAAAAGCGCGAGAGGTCTTGATTGGTACCTCTTTCCTCATGGTTCCCTATGCGGAACCAGTAGAGTGTTCCTCATGAACTTCTTCCACTTYCTTCTTCAATGAAGACTTGGTCACCCTACCACTTGCCTTGACCACAACAGAAGAAGAACTCTCCTTGTGGCTAGTGATCTCCACATCGTTATCCCCTATACACAGATCTCCTTTACTAACATCCTCCAACTCCTAGTTTATCGATCTTCATGCCTCTTGGTTTTGTTCCCCCTGAGACTATGTTTGTTCCATGAGGTGGAACCAATAGCCTCTGAGGGACCAGTGGCGATTTTTATGGTGATTCTTTAGGGTGATGGGTGATTTTGTGGGTGAAGAAGTTTTTGATGTGATTGGTGAAGGTGGAATTTTCAGGCTTTAATCAGGCTTGGTTGGGTTTAGAGGGACTTGAGTGTTTCCCTATGATGAGGCGAAGGACTCATTTGCATGTCCCCTTCCTCGTTCACGTCGCACTTTGTTTGTGTTTGTCTTTCTTCCCATTGTTGTTAAATTTGGGTTGATCGAAGTACCAGAGATGATGAACACTAACTTAAGTGAACATTAACATTTTAGTTTTGAATTTATGAGCAAAAACAGAGCATGTGTGWGWGAGAGAAACAGAAAATTCGAGTGATGATCAGAGAGCGAGAAGTGACGTGTGAAAGGGTTAGAACATATATATATACATCAAGGAAGCAAGAGGGAAAACAATTTTGAGTCGATTGTGATCAATTGAAGAGCAACGACAATTTTTCAAAATTTAAACAAAGAAGCAATGATCACTTGGCTTAAATATCTCAACCAACTCATAATAAGGCACGTGTATTATTTGCCTTGATAATGGAGTAAAATAACTAAAATAAGATTTTTTCCTTCCTATAGGAAAATGTCTCATAGTAATTTTCCAAAAGATATAAAAAATATCAAGGGATTTTCTACGGGGTACCCTTRCGATTWTTCATTTTCCATGACATACCCTTATCTTTTTTGGCTTCTATGATATACCCCTAAATTTTGCTAATCTTCCACAAGATAACCTTAATGACTAATTTTACCTACACTAAGGTTAACTTTATTGAAAAAAATAAAAAAAAAAACAAAATAAAAAATATTAGCCACCCCCCTTCCCTTCCACCTCCTTCCACCTCCTTTGACCACCCCAACTCCACCACCCTCTTCWACCTTCACCTCCACCAGACCCACCCTAGTCTCCAAACACCCTCGCGAACTCCATTACCCCCTCGCCACCACGACCCCYGGCCCACTCCTCCGCCACCCCTTGCCCCTTCGGCGCGAAACCCCAATAAAATTTAAACCCCTAAATCAATACAAAACCCAAATTCAATTCAATAATTAACTTAGGCTTTGATTGGGGTTGGGTTGAATTGCAAAATCATGTTTTTAATTGTGTTTTTGGTTTGAGATTAAAGAGTTTGATTCAAAACCCTAAAAAATTTCCCAATTTTAAAGCCCTAGAATTTGAGTCGCGAGGATGGATGTTTGGCCAATTGGTTCACGAGGGTGKGTGGAGGTTCACGGTGGTGTGGAGGTGGTTCGTGTATGTCATGAGGGGCGAGAGTGGGGTGGCATCTCACGAGGGTGGTGAGAGGAGTGGGTGGTGTGTGCGTTTGCGTCGTGAAGGGGCGAGAGTGGACGTTGCATCTCGCGAGGGTGGTGGATGGGAGCATTGGCGGTGGATGGGAGCAGTGGCGGAGAGGGGTTGGCTTGGACTCTTGGAGGCAGGGGTGGCAGTCTGACGGATGGGAAGGGAGCTGTGGTAGTGGCATTGGATTTTTTTGTTTTTTTAATTTTTTTTTWAAATTTAATTTAACCATGTGTGGTTAAAGTTAACCATCAAGGCTAACTTGTGAAATGTTATCAAAATTTAGGGGTATAATGTAAAAGCCCAAAAAAATAGGGGTATTTCAAGGAAAATGAAAATTCACAGGGGTACCCCGTAGAAAATCCCAAATATCAATTGAAAAAAAAATCAGAACYGGATCGTTGTTTTCCCTTGTTGGTACCTGTATAGAAGCACTTCACCCCTGTTTTTGATAACTTAGCATGATTTCACCTATTTCCTGCAACGATGGTTCTCAACCCTTTTGAGGTCTCAAACCACTTACACAACACTTGAAAGATTTCGACAAAGGTATATACACAAACTATACAAGAGAATACAATTCTAACCAATCATTGAGGGAAGTAATTGAAGCCAAATAAACCTAAAATCTGACTGGGCCTAAAAGGAATCTTAGCCTAAAAAAAGACTCGCTACACAAAGGTTTAGTGAAGATATCAGCTAATTAATCCTCACTTTTACAAAACAATAACTCCAYCAAGCCCTTTTCCACATTGTCTCTCAAGAAGTGATGTCTAATTTCAATGTGCTTGGTTTTGGAGTGTTAGACAAGATTCATAGAAATATTAATAGTATTAGTATAGTCACATTAGGTAGGAACACTATCATAAATAACACCAAAATCTTTCAGCTGGTTCCTTGTTTTACAGTAACTAGGAACAGCATGAAGCTGCAGGCAATATACTCTAACTCTACTATGGATAAGGCCACTAAAATTTGCTTTTAGAACCCTAAGAGAATAGGCAAGAGCCAAGTAAATATGCCATACCTGATGTGCTCTTCCTATCAATAAGGAAACCACCATAATCTGCATTTGTGTACCCAATTAAGGCTATTGAAATCCCTTTAAGGTACCACAAGAACAGATTTGTTGTTCCCACAAGATACCTAAGTATCCTTCTAACAACCTTCAAGTGAGACTCGTTTGGATTGCTTAGAAACCTGGCACATGAACTATTAGGTAAAGAAGGGAACCGATCACCCTTTGTACAGTAAGGCCTCCACCTCTGCTCCCCTCATATCAGCATCCAATTTTGTGGATGWRGGAACCGRTGTATCATAAGCCTTACTGTTCTCCATGCCAAATTTCTTCAGCGGCTCTTTCAAATACTTCTACTGATGTATCATGATATCATCAGTTGTTTACTTAATCTGTAGTCCTAGGAAAAATCTCAATTCTCCCATCATGCTCATCTCCAATTCATTTTGCATAAGATTAGCAAACTCATCACATAGCTACTGATTAGTAGCACCAAAGAAAATATCATCAACAAAATTTTGTACTACAATCAAGTGTTTCCCCCTGGTTTTGATGAGCAATGTTTTGTCCAATGTTCCTCTTTTGTAATCATTTTCCATCAAGAAGGTGGACAACCTTTCATACCAAGCTCTTAGAGCCTACTTCAAACCATAAAGTGCTTTGTCTAGCTTGTATACATGATGGGGGAATAGTTTGTCCTCAAAACCTAATGGCTACTTTACATATACYTCTTCCTTAAAATAGTCGTTCAGGAAAGCAATCTTGACATCCATYTGAAACAACTTCATATTCATGTGAGCAGCATAAGCAATAAAAATTCTAATAACTTCTAAACTAGCTACAAGTCCAAAAGTTTCATCATAGTCAATGCCTTCTTGTTGATTGTAACTTTGCACCACAAGCCTTGCTTTGTTTCTAACTAATGTACCTAGGTCATCCAATTTATTTCTAAAGACCCATTTTATACCAATGATTGTCTTGTCTTTGGGTCCAGGTTCAAGATGCCAAACCTAGTTCCTTTGGAACTAATTTAATTCATCTTACATTGCAAAAACCCAACCAAGATCAGTTAAAGCCATTTTGTAGTCAGTTAGCTCTACCCTAAATAGGAAAGAACAAAAGGCACAAAAGTTTTCATAAACACTTTTTCTCGTTTGAATCCGCTTATTAATATTGCTAATGATTTGATCTAGGGGATGAGAAGTTTGGTATAAACTTTTCAAAGTAAGATCATTTTGTGCCTCTTTATTTGGCTGAGAACTAGTGGCATCATGAATCTCTTCCCTTTTATGAAAACACAAGGATTCATGGTCACACGATTTCCCATCACATTACTTACCTCAGGTTCAGGGAGGCTATTTCATCATTGTTGGATTTATCTGCTCCTCCTGAACTCCTTACCTGTCTTTCTTTTGTGGAACCATCAGGCCCTAGTTACTCGTCTAAATTCTCATTATTTTTATCATTTCCTCTAGGCCCTCCACCATCATCATTTGGTTTACCAGTAGTTGGACCTAGGTTTTCATGCAAATCTTCTGGAGAACCAACAGCATGGTTCCCTGTGAACTCCATCAATCCAATCACTTCATCAGGTTGTACATGAGCAATCTCATAAGCCATGTTAAATTCATCAAAGATGACGTGGACACTCTTCTCTACACAGAAAATTATCTTATTGAAGACTCTATATGCTTTTCTTTGAGAAGATTATCCAAAAAATATTCCCTCGTCACTCCTTGGGTCGAATTTATCAATCTGGTTCTTCCCACTATTATGTACAAATGGCATTTGCATCCAAAGACACAAAAGCATGCAATATTGGGCTTTCGACCTTTAAGAAGTTCATAGGGAGTCTTATTTAACTTTGGTCTAATGAGACCTCTATTTAGTATATAGCAAGGAGTGTCAGCAACTTCACCCAATAAACTCTTAGGGAGACCACTCTTAATTAGCATCGTCCTCACCATCTCCTCAGGAGTTCTATTCTTTCTTTAAACAATACCATTTTKTTGTGGTGTTCTAGGGTTGAGATGTTGTGATTAACTCCATGTTCCCTACAATAATCAATAAAGTCAACATTATCAAATTTAGTACCATGGTCTGATCTTACGCAACCAGCTTGTGAGTAAGCTGGTTCTCCACTTGTTTCACCAATGCTACAAACTCATCAAATGTCTCATCCTTTATGTGTAACAAATTTACCCATGTGTACCYAGAGAAATCATCAACTAAAACACAGACATATCTATGACCTCTTCGACTTTGCACAAGCATAGGTCCACATAAATCAATGTGTACMAGTTCGAAGGGTCTGCTAGTACTCGTAATAGTTTTAGGCTTAAAAGAGATTTTGACCTATTTCCCCTTGACATATTCTAAACAAACCTTGTCTGCCTTGTACYTGATGTTAGAAAGTCCTATTACCAAGTCACGAGACTTAAGTTTATTCAAGAGTGTCAAGTTGGCATGTCCAAACCTCTTACGCCTAATCCATTGATTATTGTCAGAAACAACTCTCAAACAGATGGACTTATTCTCATGAAGTTTATCCAAGGTTATGTAAACATCATTCCTCCTAGTTCCATCACATACAAATTCACCTGTTTGTGAGTTAACTATGTGACATAGGTTGGCTTGATACTCAACTCTATTACCTTTGTCACATAATTGTGATATGCTCAAAAGATTATGTTGCAAGCCCTCAACACAATATACATCATCTGTTGCATGTGAAAGTGTCTTACCTACCTTACCTAAACCAATGATGGTTCCCTTGCTGTTATCTCCAAAAGTGACACTTCCACCATCAAAGGCTACTGGTGATCACCATCTTATCACTTGTCCCCGGACATGTGTCTTGAGYATCCATTGTCCAAATACCAATAGGTACTTTCCTTCACTTTAATTAGTTGGCAAGCACAAATCAAACATTAGATTTAGGAACACAATTATCCTTGGGTCCCTTTTAATAATTGACATTGGGCTCTTGTTGTTCTTTCCTTCTCCAGACCAACTTCATATGTTTGTTGTAATTATTCACACTTCTCCTCCTGGCTAGGAATTCATGAATCTTAAGCCCATTCATAACACAATGATAGCAAATATATACATCCTTGCTCCTTGCATACTTACCCTTTTTGAATTCCTTTATACATGTGGTTTCCTTGGGAGACTAGTTAGTCCGTGTTCTCTATCTGGTGTGTAACCAAGACCAACTTTCTCCTTATTACCTTTCGTTGAAGTTAGATGACTCAATGTTTCCTGTGCTGTCAATAATTTGTTGACATGTCTATGACTCTCATGAAGTTCATTTTCTTTGGTTTCAAGTGTCTTAGCCAACAACTCATTTTTCTCTTTCAAATAAATCAAAATCACTTTTTAAAAGCCTCGAGCTATAGGTTAAGTTTTGAGACCATATTAACAATAGTCATGTCAGCTACCATTGGCTATTAGCCTTTTTTCAATTGATAAATTTCAGGATTCAAATCACATATCTTACCTTCGTATTCATCAATCATTTCATTTATCTCTTCACTGGTACCTGCAGGGGAAATAGTGAACTGTGCAGCTTTAAGTGAAGCAATCTCCTTGTGTGAATCTTCTACGTTGAGAGCCAATATTTCAAAGGCTTTGAACAAAGAAGATTTAGTGTGGGAGCTTGCCTTACTTTTAGTTGTTGAAAAATCAAGAGGTGCACTAGTGATTGATAAGTCTCTAAGGAACCAGGCAGTCAGATCTTATTAACCATCACCAGAATGGTGCGGTTAKAAGATCCTGCTTATTCTAGTTCCACCTTACACTTGTCCAATTCAAACTCTGGTTCAGYCACTTGATTTTTCAGTTYATGGCAAACTTCTTCTAGAGATCACAACTCGCAATAGCTATATCACATTCAGCACGTTTTTCTTTGAGTTCTCTTTTGCCAGTTATGTATGTCTCACCCAACTTATAGCATTCATCTAGTAAAGAATTAATACAAGCAAGCATATTTTCACTACTAGAATAAAGGGCCTTTTGCAACGGGTAAAAATCGTTGCTATAAGCCAAAAAACCGTCGCCATAGACCTTTTGCAACAGGTAGTGCTCATTGCATTCTCTTCCATTGCAAAAGGTCTTTTGCAATGGGTATTTACAACTTTAGCAACGGGTTCTTTTGGTTTGTGAATGGYCGTTGCCAAAAGTCTTTTGCAACAATTGTTGGAACTTTTCGCAACGGCTTATATATGAGCGTTGCAAAAGCTCTATAGCAACAATTTTCTTATCTTTTGGCACAGTTTCTCTTGATTGCATATAACCGTTGCCAAAAGTATTTTGTAACACCCATTGTTAGCAACGCCTTTTGTTCTTGCCATTCCTGTTATCGTTTACCACCTATTGCAATAAATTAATAATATACAATTCATAATCAAATGACTTAATTAACATCATAACACTCATGATAATTACATTAAATTAGAAATTTGGTTATAACAACTATAGTTATGAAATTACATGATTTACTTGTTATACCAAAACAAGTACTAAAGACTTTAAACTCTTATAATCCACCATATACATCATCATCATTTCCAAAAACAATTGGAACAACCAACAATATTTAGCGAAATATTTCCAAAGCAACACCAAATATAGTAACGGATGCTTCTATGGCTCGATATCATTTTGGACCTCATTTCCATCACTTCCATCAACATGTACCTACACATATATTAAAAATTAAGAAGGAAAAAAACTAATCGATGCATGAGACTATAATTAGAAGTAACAAAGACTATGCAAGAAAGTGAAATAAACATCAATTCAGAACACAAGATTATATGGTTGAACATTTAAAAAATTAGAAAGACAACCCTAGATCTTCAAAATGTAGCAATTATTAGGCAAAAGCTTCCATGGCTAGGTAAATAAACGTGCTTTCTACATCAGTCAATAATAAGAATAATGAGTCACCAGGTTAAATTTCTGATATCAACACAGATTGTGAAAAATTGCTCACTGTCATATACATTAATACTCAAGCTCTTTGAACCCCACAATAGATTTGGTGGTTAATTTCCTATCAAATAAAATTTCCTAGGAAATACCAAAAAGCTAAGGAGTAGTTGTGTTTGGTTGGGGGGAAGTAAGGTGATTCTAAATAATTAAAGGTTTTTAGTTGCAAGTTAGCTCTAAATAATTTAAGTGTAAATTTTCCAATAATGAACATGACATCATTATTAACCACAAAGCTAGAGGCAAGTATATATATCATGAGATAAGCAAGCATCAAACACCATTTTCAAACAGAACATTCTTGTTGCCAGTATAATAATAGTTTCACATGCCTTAATTAACACAATTCTTGAAAGGAAAACACATCATTAATCCAATCACAATAAGGCTGAATTTGTCAGGATGCTCAAATGGATTCATGGAACAAACATGTGTAAAAACAACATAGAATGATACACCACTACACCTAATCAAGTTCCAATTAAGTAGGTTTGGGATGATAAATGAAAATAAACACAACCCAAAACCCTCAAAAGGCGGGGACATCATCTRTATACATAAATAATGCCTATCTCCTCATCCATTACATCTTACATTCTCATAGATATGTCTAAACTCTAAACCGTGCCCCCTTAAACCTTCTTAGTAGCATAAGTTTTAGAAAACTTTAGTAAAAACATTTAAATAAAAAACAATGTATTATCTTAAGTGAGAATGAGCAGGACTACTGCAGAAGTACCTTCATTTGGGTGCGAACATTCTCCAATTCAAATTCCTGACAATAAGAGATGCACAGAATATTTATTCAGACAAACATGTGGAAACAAACTAATCATGTACTCATGTTATTTTATTATCTCCTTTGCTTACATTTACACCTTTGTTCATAATCAGTTTCTGCATCACTCCAAGATCTTTCAAAAGCTAAACTATGCCCCCATGCCATCATGTACTCATGTTATTTTATTTTGGATTGCAGCTCGATTGTTTCAATAATTAATGAAGCAATTGAGTTGCAATCAGAAATAAATTTACGCTTTAACTCGAGCACATGCTGATATATGACTAATCAGAAATGATCTATTACCATCTCAAGCATACAAGAATGCTTGATCATTGAATCTATTTCTTTTACCTAACTCTCTTTCGTACTCCTGGAGCTACTTTAAAATTATCTATCAAAATATATTTCTTAACAAGTRRTGTAATACAATAAAATCAATTTTGACTTCTAAGTAATGATTAATTTATTTTATTCTTAATATAATGATAACTTCACCCATAAAAGAACCTCAACAATAGAAGAAAGAGCTTGATTACTATTTAAGAAACTTGATCTCAGGCCACAATGTTGTTGTTGCATCTCTGCATTTCAGTTTTGAACCTGATGTTTTCATACCAAGAAGGAATGTGTTTATTTGTCACACTTAGAGAGATAGCAGAAAGAGAAAAAAAAAGGAAGGGAAAAAAAAGCATAGCCTAAACAAGGTTAAACTTCAAAGTCCTACTTAACCTCCTAAATTAACATATTATATCATTAATCTCATGGAAGCAACACCTATAATAACTCATCCTTATTTTTGGGATTAGAAATAACTTAGACATACCAATACCCTAAATCTCAGACACACCAACCTTGATGGAGCAATTGGCATACATGTAAATTGTCATATATATTGTAGCAAYTTCAATTAGTTATAGTATGACACTTTTTATAATCAAAACCAGAAAAATAACAAAGCTTAAATAACTTCCTTGGTAATTATTAACAATTGACAATAATTGAGTTCACGCTTCAAATAAATAAACAAATATACATTAAAAAATTACATGGAAATCTATCCTTATCATCGCGCAAATTTCTGGTGCATCCGCGGGATGTGTTTAGCTGGTGCATCCAGTGGCAAATTATGTAATTTTCGCAAAGTTTTCATTAAATTGCATGTGCTGATGTATAATCCCGTTTCTGTTATGAACTGCTTCGGTTATCTTCCCCCAACCATAGTTAATGTGGGTCCCCCTTTTTGTTTTAATTCACCTGATAAATCACCTGATATTTAAGAATTCCCACTCAAATCTTAACCTCGTCCAAATCAAAAACAATTGCTCATGTGATTTGTGTTGACATC
>SNQN01004541.1:23303-35476 GCA_008642245.1 Bassia scoparia | reverse complement strand
TTTCTAAAACATTAATCATAATCAATTAAAAACCCAAAATAAATTCAATTCAAATCTATAGTACATCTTCTAATCTTGTATAATCCCAAAAATTCTATTCGAACAGTGTATAAAAATAGCGAATAAGTCAACAAAACATATTTAACTCTCTCTATTTCAACATTGTCATCCCTAAGATATTATATAATATATATATATATACTATATATATACTATATATATATATATTTATATATATTGTAATTTATATTTTATATTATATTTATATATCTCATTTATATAAGCCAAGGGGGGAGCAAATATGGTGTCCCCCTAGAAAAATACAACTAATGCCCTCAATGATTTTAATTAAAATGAAAAATAAATGAAATAGTCAGTCAAATCAATTCAATTTACCAATTTAAAAAAAAAGTAAATATTGGTGTAATTTTTGTCATATAAAAAGTTGCTCAAAAATAATATGTGTAAAAACTTTACAAAATGTTGAACACAATTTAATTACTATAATTAATTATCAGAAGAGTTAGAAGATTGATTTTTAAGGCAATTGATGTAATAAATAATTAGATAACTTAATAAAGGGTCAATAAATCAT
The DNA here is from genome assembly GCA_008642245.1 of Bassia scoparia. Classification (NCBI taxonomy): domain Eukaryota; kingdom Viridiplantae; phylum Streptophyta; class Magnoliopsida; order Caryophyllales; family Amaranthaceae; genus Bassia; species Bassia scoparia. Next base: position 34,881 of record SNQN01004541.1, on the reverse strand, counting down.
AATTATCAATTTTGATAAAAAACCTCTTGAAATCAAAACTGTATCATCAATCAAGAACCAAAAACGTATATTTTAGCTAAAACAGCGAAACCATTGGTACGGGAATGACATTAAAAACAACCAAAAATTATGTATGAATCAATGTATAAATTTGATCAAAAAACACATTTAAATCAGTGTTCTAAGCTACATTTAATATGATATATGAAGTAACAATACTTTTATGAAATATTTTCATGCCAACAAAAAAAAAAGAATTTTTCACGATAAATGGAGCAAATCCATTTATTGCATTTTAATATCTGCACGCATCGGTGCAAAAAAAAACTAGTATTATATAAGCCAAGGGGGTACAATGGTGTCCCCCCTATGAAATTACCTTTAACCCGTAATGAGTGACATTTAAAAAATATATATTAAAAATTCAAAAAATTAAATTTAGCGTTATTAGCCTATAAATAATCAAATGTGGATCATGGCTAATAAAATGAGGAAATAAAATAAAGCTGCACAGAGAGTTTAAAATTAGACCAATTTTATTACAAACGAGAGAACCTAATGAGAGATTAAATACTGACAAGGTATACTCTTTGTTACCCTTGAAACCATTTTACATATTCACTCTCTATTAGATATACCCAGAGTATTACCTTGACCTATAGCATCCATTGAGTGTACCAGCACATATTATAACATGGAACAGATTTTGGACAATCATTCTACATAGTTTTTTGCGAAATCTTAAATCTCATATCTGAGGACAAAAAATGTTGTACTTCCAAAAACAATATATTGTCCCACAGAGTCCAGAACACACCAGAGAACAACTTACGTACGATTTTACAGAGACAATGGCTTACAAGTCCAAAGGTCTACTTTGTCTAAAAGTGATTCTACATAGGAGTATTCTCACACAAAGAATCTATAATATAGGACTGTGGGACAAGTAATCATGTCGTATCTACGTGTTTAATAAACATTAATATTATTTGTCGACTTGACCAAAATATTATGACATTACATCAAAGCTTCATTCAATCTTTCTCAATCTGAGATATTAGGTGTTAATTGCTCAGTTCGCTCCCTATGAGTTTTTACACTTTATATCATAACTAAAGAAGCCATACATAAATGTAAACTTCACAATTCCCGCCCTGCGACACCCCTACACGCTCACCCCCACCAACGCGGCCCCACCAAGGCAACCACCACCTCTACCCCAAACCACCCGCGCTTCCCCACTATCAATTTTATTCCGACTAAGCTTGTATTCACTCAAACCCGAAAGTTATTTGACGACCATATGAATATTCGACAGATACAATGCAATAACTATATTCGACATATAAACACAATGCTTTCTATGCGATATGCACCGCAGCGATATCGCCTCTAGTGGGTGCACTCAGACTAATTTAACTGTGGAACAGCCTGGCCTGATGTTGCACTCATAAATTCCATTTCATCCAATATATAATAATTACCAATCGCATGTCTCTAAATTACTATAAAGTTCTCGATTTTAGCGTCACATCCAAATACCCATTCACCCTCATATTAATGGAAAGCTTATGACTGAGTATGACATTTTATCCGTATATTTCCACTTTTTCGATTTGTTATATATAACTTATTTTCTAATACGGTATATGACCAGGTTGTTATATTTTAGTAATCATCTTTCTTTCTGAAAATAGATTTTTGTTGAGTGTATAGTACCACTTTCTGACACCATGTTCATAAATCCTCTCTCTTTTTTCCTTTTTCTCTACTTGCTATATTGATAATTACAGGGCTCATATACCCGTTAACAATAATCACATTTTCTTTATTCCCTTAAGTTTGTTCAGTGAGAGTTCTCATCTCTAAGAGTACTCAGAGATCACAACCTTCTAGGATTACCTCACTAATATTCCCATTTGAGATAATTTAGTGGAATGTTGAGATTACCTCCATAATACCTTTAGTATGCGCGCGAGAAATAAGATCCGTATGTAAACCCGAGCTTAAATAAATTTGCAAAATCCAGGTGTATTCGTGTAAGGCAACTCGAGTAATTCCCTAAGGTACTTTTAGGTATCTCTTTCGACATACTTATTCTTATTTTGCATCTTAATTAATGTATAATTCTATGAAGATAGTGTCCCCCTTTCGTATCCCCTTGAAGGGGTGTATTATTTAAGAATATTATTATTACTCAACTCAGGTACCTGTGTACATATTATACTTTATGCTTTAACACATCAACCTACCAATTTTTCCGCCTCCTGCTATTCCAGCCTATCTCGTAAGTTGAACCAAGAGTTTCCGCATAAAGCTATGTGTCATAATCAACTATTTTTTCTTATCACTTGATGGCCTAGATATACCTATCAGCTTTTTGAGAATAGAGATAATTGTTTATGAGAATTTCATTTTCCATATGTAACAATATACTATCGCCCCTTAAGTGTCCACTCTATGGTCTTCCCCTATGATGTTGATGGAGAAGAGTGGAACATCGTCTCTATTTATATGTTTATATTTTGTTGGTGTTTTCCATGGGTGTCATGAATCAAACAAAACCTACAAACCATGTCAACATATACACCATTCTATGACCTCCTTTAGTACGAACAACTAGTGGTAGAAATACATCTAGACGTAATTTCTGCTTAATTCAATTTCTTCTATAAGTCATAATCCTTTCCACATTCCATACATAATGCTAAATTAGTATTATACTTCCTCAGATTGTATATGCCTCGAGTTCTTATATAGATATCACGTGGTAGTAAATTCACGTCCTTCACATAGATACTATCTAATAGTCAATACAATCATCTAGACCTTTGTAGTATTTACAAAAACCAAAAGAGAAATCAAACTCTTTAATATTAATTCAAAAAAATTACGGCCTGCATTCACGTTGCAAATTAGGTAGTACGTATATATATATGGCTCTAACATGCGTGATAATCTCCATGATTCATTTATTATATATAGATAGCATTAAATCAACATCAGCCCCCCATATTTAATTACAGAACATAGCCTAGTCAATTAATATAAATAAATCAAAGCCGAAGTTCAACCTAACATTATACGTATAGCTTATCCCCAATACAATATGAACCCTTGTGAATAGGAGATCTTCATCTACCCTCAACTACCATCATAAAAAGAAGCATTTGACACTATTAGAGTTAGAGTGTCACAAAAGGATATGTCCTAATGTGAATAAGTTCCTACATATCTAGTAGATCATGAGGTGATCCGCACAAATAATGAGAGAGCTGTACGGTTTTTCTGTCTAGGTATATTTAATCTTTATCTCACTTGTCCAAATCTCGTTGTGACAAGGAAATAATATCAATTCCCCACTTTCAACCACATTTTCATGTCATATAACTTACAAATGCTATGAAGGTAAGACCATCTATCCCACTACCCATCCAATGTTAGATACTAAATTTTCGTCAATCCTGCTCTTTTTTATCAAATATACTCATTACTATTTGATGGTTTATATCTTTCTGGCATTATCTTTTTCATCAAGTTTGCCTTTGTAACCTTGTAGCATTCGAACCAATAAGAACATCAAATATTCCATACAAAACATCAAATCGTGTTAATAATAGAACAATCCTCGCGATTAAACAACATATTATCACACAAACGTTACCATCCAATTCAAGTCGATGCTAGACTTGAATAATCAAACCCTTACATAAGAGCAATTTTGCCCGTCGATTAAAACTGTTTGTCATACGCAGCAACTATATAACACCAATGGTCAATCTCCACATCTCAACTAAATACTACACCCATATATTGAATTAACATAATAATCACGATTAGTACCTAAAGATTAATACTATCACTTATCACAAAAGTAGTGAGACAGCACATATCTATAATTATAAATACTTACTGAAGAAATCTCAAAGCTATTAGATTGTCTATAACAAAACTTAACAAAAATCAAATTAGTAGACCTCTCTTCTCATTATTTGCTCCTCTCTACCACTAAACCTTTTGGTGTAGATGGTGATCTCTGAAAGCAGCATCAGCACTATATAGTTTATAAGCTAAAGCGTTCCAATTACCATTCCTTGATGACTAGAGAGTGCCGATTATATATGCCAAATTGAGAAACTAATATTACGAACACATTTGTAGAACTTGAGACGAGAAGATCAAATCGTTATAATCCGTAATTACCAATAAATTGTTTTAGACTTTGACAGAGTGTGAATAATTCCATACTGATTAGCTCTCTAAGACTATCTGCATTGAAGTATATGTGCTTGATTAGAGGATAGTACTAATTACGACATTTAAACATCCCACCAATATTTACATAACAAAGGGTACTAGAGTATATCAGCATATAAAAATAAACAGTTTCTGAATCTGTCTCGAACAGACACCAATAAGTACGGTAATATAATTTGATGTCCAGATTAATACGCAATCATCACACTGTATTCTAGAGTGATCTTTCGCCCTACAAAAAGCTACAAACTTATATCTACATGCTCAAAGTAAATGTCAAGCTCTCTGATAACACAAAGCCATATTCGCGAGAGATGTGTTACTTTAATATACTTATAGATACTCACTACTGCAATAGATTGAGGCAATGACATCAAATATCTAGATATTGGAAATACAGTCATGATATATAAGCCAGAGTCTCTGGATACATGAAAACCTAAAGTGTGAGAAACTAGTAGTGTGTAGTAAGCAAAACACGGAATCACCCAACAAAAGATGAGTGTGTCTCTATTACCTCTAAATGGTTCCAAAAATCCTAAAATTAACAACTAAAATATCATCAACATTTTACAACCAACTAACTCTCATAATCGCCTATAAAGAGCAATAACACAGGATGTTAATAAGAATATTAAATGAATTTTTCAAATATCGAGCCACAAACAATTCAAGATTTACAAAAAGTTCATTCATGATAGAGATTAATAGACTAACATGGTAACGACCCATATATGGTCCAAATGTCAATACGACTTCAAATTAAGTCCTATATACTATCTAACCCTTTACTTGACCATCGACTAAAGTATATGACAAAAATAAATAAACTGCCTAAAACATCTTTTTCCTTCCTTACCAACACTCCATGCTTCCAAATAATATATAATCACTTAAAACAGAATGTTAAGAATAATCTAAAATAACTACTCCCACATATTAGCGGTTATCAAAAATTACCAATATAATACTATATACTACCCAACCTACCCTCAATAAACGTACAATGAACCCCTCCAAATTGCACGATGATCAGACAACAGTAAAGTTTGTGGGTCATTTGAATTACCTAAAAGTAGTAATTATAAATTTTTTTACAAAAACCATCTACTTATTGTCCGTATGAATTCCCGTAAACCTAGTAATTTTAGAATAATGATAAAATTGAATTATTCTGATTGAAAGGATATGAACGAACCATAACTGAAATAATAAACTACATTTAACTTATGACCCAGAAACTACCTCAAAAAAAATTGAATAAGATTCACCAAAATTCTACAAATATTTTAGCACACAGAACTAGCAAGAAAAAAATTATGGTCATTGAGTTGTTTTTTTCTAAAAAAAAAAAAACAAAGCCGATTGTCTAACATTAACAATAATATACGGGAGTATGTAACATGAAAAAATCTTAATAAACCAATATTTAAAAAAGTGCTAATACATAGAAAGAACAAATAGTTCGCCAAAACTTAACAATAACCCCATATCTTAAATTGGCAGGAAAAAAACAGGGGAAAAAATTGTTTGATGGTAAATTAAAGAAGACATAGATAGTTGGTATTATATTTTATATACACCCAAGTTAAGTGAAATTTATGAATTAAAGAAAATATTTAGATAAAGATCTTGCTACAATACTATCCTTCCGCCCTTGAAATTCACCACTATACACTATTTGGTCCTAAAATATGGAAACTAATATTAATGATGCAGAAAGTGGATTAAAAGGTTTTAGCACATCCGAAGATTGAGAAAACAAATAAAATAAAAAAATGTGCATATCATTTAATGTATGAGTGTATGCACCAATGGAACATGAGTTCTACAGGTGGACAACCAAATTTAAAAGTTCATATAAAGTTTTCCTAAAATGAAATAAAATCGAGAGTGATAGGAACTTATAAACGTCCATAGAGAGATTGTAGTAGGAACTTTGAGAATGGAGGAATTATAATAATACTATACTAGTATTTGATGCACCGCGATGCGTGCTTGAATATTTTTTATCGATAAGTTTCTTTTTGCAATCCAATGGTAAAAGCTAAAAAAATTAAATGTAAAACAGTTTAATCTTACTATTTAACATATGCCTTGTGCCTTGTGACTTAGGTCTCGCCACCCAAATTTTCTTTTCTTTAGTTATTTAATTAATATGGATGGAATTATTTTGAGAAGTTGAATTGCTATGATTTCAGGCATTAATTGATAATAAAAATAATCGGATACCCCATTTGTTGAATTTTTTTATGAAAATAATAGTATAGTTCCATTAATGTATATTTTGGTATTTGTTCATATATGTTTTAGGCAACTATTTGATCCTTTTTGAATTAGATTGAACTATGATAATTATTTGTTTATATGCTAATAAAGGAGTACTTAATTATTAAAATAATTTAATGGTATTAATTTTCAATTTATAGTTAGAATAAATGCATTAAACTTACGATGACAGGCAATTATAATCCACTTTTCTAGTGTCAAGTATCTACTAGCTAATATTATGCAATTTAATACTATATACTTATTAAAATGTCACAATCATTAGCGTACCTAGGTAATTCATAGGGGGGACACCACTTGCATCCCCCCTTGAGCTATATAATTACTAATTTTTTTTGCACGCGGATGCGTGCAGATATTAAAATGCAATAATTATGCCATAAAAATGCCTCCATTATATCGTAAAAACTGACTTTTTTTTCTGTTGCATAAAATATTTTTCATAAAAAGTATTGTACTTCATATATCATATTAAATTAGCTGTAGGAACATGATTAAAATGTGTTTTTTGGATCAAATTTATACATTGATTCACATAAATTTTGGTTGTTTAATGCAATTCCGTACCAATTTACTGTTTTTAGCTAAAAATACTTTGTTCTTGATTTGATGATAAAAGTTTATTTCAAGAGGATTTTTAAATCACAAATTGATGAATTTTGATTAATTGACCTTTATTAAGTTCCATTTGCTAAATTAAATGTTATTCTAGATTTAGCCCTTACATATAAAAAGTCACCACATCTCTATCTTCGTATTAATTAAATCAGTGTCATTTAAAATTATGAGTATAAATTCTAAGTCAAACTTTGAGTCTCTGCATTATTAACACAATATATTATTGTTTACAACTTTTTCACTTGTAAAAAATTATGACAAAAAAAATGTACTACCCACATATTACCTTCTTGGTTTTTAAATGCGTAACATACTGATATTTGAAAAGGATTGAATTGACGTATTCATTTTTATATTTTACAATTATTTAATTAGAAATTCCAGTGATGTGGCGCATTACTTGTATTTTTCTTTAGAGGGGACACCATAGCTTACCACCCTTTGGTACTTACGTATGATATGGAGAGATTAAATAATACGCTTCATAAAGAATATAAATATTAATAATATAGTCTACATTTTTTAATAGCTTACTTAATAAGCCCTTAAATAACTAGTAGCAATCTTATATATTGCAATATAATCTTATCATTATTATTATACTATTAATATATTCTAATAAATTACATAATTTAGAAATATAATATATAGTATATATTATATAAATGATACACTTAATTAGGGATTATCGAGATTGTTACAAAAGTAGCTAGGTTGATTAAAGAGTTCAATCATTGTGAACTCATTTTTATTTAAGAGTCTATCTTATCCAGATAAAATGAATTGGCGCATGATTATTTAAGGAGTTGTTCTCTTAAGTAGTTATTTTTGATTAAAAAACATACTTTCACAGAAACATGAAAATTAGACATTTACTTGCTAAACTCCTAGAAATCCTAAAAACATCTAAATTTAATAAAAGATCTCCAATCTAATGATTTGCCCCGATAATATCCATCAGAATTATATAATCCACTGTTAGATCGGAAAGCAGGTGCGGGGTCATGAACAAGAAAAATCGAACCATGGTCAATGGCGCGGACACAATCATATGACCGGACCACATGTGTAATTAGATTTGTGCTCGCAAACCCCAAATGTTGTCGACCGATACGCCACCTGACCGACCGATTTGCCACACTTTCTTTTACTCACTATAACAAATGAATATGTGGTAGACACTAGAGTCAACTCAGAACTACTTAAGCCATGGAAAAAGAATAAAAAAAGGAATGAATCCATTCTTAACTAAAACTACTCCACAAATGGGTATTAATAAAATCCAAGTGCAAATCTCTTTATTAAAAAGGAGAATTATACTTGGTCTAATCCAAAATGATCCATCACTAAATGCAACATAAACATCAAATAAAGCTAAAAACTAAAAATAAAAGCTAACATCCCTTTAAAGTCTAAACCATCCCGAGAACAAAGTCTTCTTATGTCAACCATCTCTCCAAATGAGTTTAAAGCAATTCAAGTTATACTCTCTTCCTTTTTCTCTCATTTTGCCTAAGAGTCCTCTTGTGTTTTCAGCGTACCTTACTCAATTTTTTTCAAWTCCTCTCCGACTCACCTACTCATCGGTCACWTCTTTTGCATAGGTTGCCCTTTTTTGGGTTTTCAACTTATCCGGACCCTTAATTGTTGCCTAAGTCTCCCTTTTTGGGATTTAACWCAATGTGATTTTATTTTTCAATATTTTTTTTTGATTTTTTAAACAAAAATAAAGTATGCACAATTTCACACAATATCAAGTCATCCCCTCCCCCATACTTAGAATAAACATTGTCCTCAATGTGTGGAATATAGGCAAATGAAACCACCAGAATCATATTGTGCTCTTCGAATGACCCTTGTTTCTGCTCTTTGTCTTTGACCCTCCTCAATCTTTGGAATCTGTGGTGTAGTGTCTTGATAACCGATAGAAGGGTTGAGATAACTTGAACCATACCATGCATGGAATCAATCAAGCCATACATGTCGTACTTAGTGTTCTCGAACTAATTGATATGATTATATATTGAACTCTCAAGTGATCACATGCGGCTTAGGCACCTATTGCCATGTGTCATGGACATCAGGCATTGGCTGATTAGCAAGAGCCTCTTGGTGGAGCTCATTTTCTTCCTCCTCCTCATCATTATCATCATCTTGTTGTCGGCTAAGATAGGCCATCACTACTCCAGCAAAATTATTATCAGGATGGCCATAGAGCTCATTAGGAGAAGTCCCGTCAAGGATTCTTGTTTTGTTGGGTTGAGGGAGGTACGTTCATTGGGTATGGTTTGTACCAAATTGCCAAATGTAACCTGCTGCTAGTACACAAAAAGAATTCATTAAGTCAAAAGGATTCTTTGTTATACACAATGAAACCCACCGGACCAAAAATTAGTTGACCTTTGTCATTCTTTAGGATTTAAACACAGAATGACAAAGGTCAACTAATTTTGGTCCCGTCTGCGTTTCTCCTTGTCTTTTTGCTTACACCCTTAGCATAATCAATGAAGACCTTAACCTAAAGTGGACACCCAATACCCGAAGGTGTCAGAGTCTAAAGAAATTTAAGGTCATTATAGAGAAGGTTCTGCATTCAACTTTGCACAACACAGTTTCCATAAAAGAAGCGATGGACAAGGTGAAGAGGTAGATGTGGAAGTTTGCTGCTCTTCATCTTGTTATGTTAGGGCTCTCCATTTGTGATGTCAAAGTATTAGTTATTTGCATTGTAAATTGTCACATCATAGAAGTTAATTTCTACTTGATAGTTCCATTCAAAAGGTTCTTTAACTTTTGTGAAAGACTCAACCAGATCATTCAAATGGGAAGTTATGTACCCTTATCCTCCCCTTACCCAAATGGCTAAGAACTCATTGTGTATATTGTAAGTAGTTCGCTCAACGTACTATGAAGTTCACGCTATTGACTTTTCCAAACAATCTTCTTAATACTTCTCCGTTTCAATTTGTGGCAACTTTCGGAAGGCTCAAACTCCTTAGGAAGAAATTTGTTAATTGTGTTTAAGGAGCATAATTACTGTGTTGCCCTCAATTAACTAAAAGAGGGTAAGAGACACTATTCCAATCTTACCATCCCATGCTACTTACCAACCAACACCAACCTCATGCTGCTACAATCAACCACCATCTCACTACCCATATTTCATCCATCGCAAAAACTTGCCAATTTCAATTTCAAATAGTTTACGATTTAGAGGGTGAAAGATCTTGAGATTGTGTAGCATTGGACTTGCGAGTGGTGCGCGAACTGGATCTTAGGGAGGAAATTCAGTGTAATGAGTCTTCTCTGAACATTTGACGTCTAATTACTAAAAATTTGTGAATCATACGTAATTAAAGTATGTAATCTGAGGGAAAGTATTTGTTAATAGAATTTGTTCTCCTCCATAAAATGACTTGTGGTGGAATAGTTTTTCATGAATTCTTGGGTTTATTATATGGTTGTTTCGCCGCATTGTCGTCGTATAGCCGCTCCGGAATTCTTGTAGTTTTCTCAGGCGTTTTTGTGCGCTCTCTTAAAGGTTCAGTGGCCCCGTCTGTACAGTACCCGTAAATGGATTGTTTTTTTTTATGGTTAGTTGCGATGGGTTCTTGTATGGTGTTACACGTGTATGTTCGACTTTCACCATTCTAGTTTCCTCCCCGGAGTTTGGCGCATCTACGGGTGGGATCCCCTTATTTGTTCGATTGAGGTTAGAGCGTACGCATCGTGCAAAGTTTGTGCCATTGAGAGTGGTAGCTGATACACAGGATGGCTAGAGAGTGGGTGGGAGTTCTGATGCTGACATATATATGAAGTTGATAGCATCTTTCACTCGTCTTTGTATTCATAGAAGTCGTTGGTAAAGTAGTGATATCTTTGTCGCCTTCGTACGGAAATTTTAACTCTCGTGAGGTTTAGCATTAATTCCTATCCTTCTATTTTTATAAGGAGGCTATAGAATCTTATAATTACGTATTTAAGAGTACGCTTTTTTATGCGATTTATAAAAGTTCATCTGAGGTGATAGTTCTGGTATTTGGTACCACCCACTCAAGAAACCAGATGATTTGATCCAAAATGGCCTCAATAGGAAAGTGATGGGACGTATTCTGCTTGACATAGTCCTTTCTCTCTTCTATTTCCCAAATCTGCCAAATCACACCTCTTGACATGCTCAATTGAGAATCGACGGATACCTGCAGCCAGAACGCACGGTTAGTCTTAAATGGCACATTTCTTAGCACGACTTCTAGAAGAATGTGTGTGCTTCTAAATTTGCAAGACTTTCCATATTTATATGAGCTGAGATAGGTCTTTGATCTAAATAGATTAGTACCTTAGCTCAAATGATCCATTTGAGTGTAGTGATATATATTGATTAGAAGTTATGTATCTTTATGGGATTCGTGAA
>SNQN01004541.1:7220-23278 GCA_008642245.1 Bassia scoparia | reverse complement strand
ATTAATCTAGCTTTTACCAAGTCCAACAATAGTGCTAATTGATGAAACCCTAGTTTGCTACATTAAAATTTAAAAATAACCATCAATTCCAAAACCGAGTAATATAAGAAAGCAAGTACTAAAAGGTTATATATCCAGTCAATATAAAGCAATATTAAAAAATGAACAAAAGCTTAGTTGTAACAAGTAAAGAACTAGAATGAGCTTGATATGATTCTTTACATAAACCTTTTGAGATGATCCAAGCATCCTAAGAGTTAAGCTAAGAACTCCATAACCTTCCTTGAATTCCATGACGCAAATAAGCAATGAACCTAAACAAATAAACTAAAAATCCAAAGATTTACAAATGTTGTTGAAGTGTGATGTTGGATTGCAGATATAAGATGATAGTATTTTGATAAGAATACAAAAGCTTACACCTGCCAGTACTTTTCGTCCATCGAAATGAAAGAGAGAAAGGAAAAAAAATCTTGATTGCTCGAAACAAGTGGTTAATTGTAAGATCACCACTTATGTCGTTAAAGCTTTCGCACTCAAAATCTCAAACTTCTGCTCCACTAGCCCACTTCTTAACCATTTCAATGTCTTATACTTAATAGTTCCCCAATAGGCATGACATCAAATCAAGTTGAACGATGTAGGTCTCCGTTATGGATGACCTTGAACAGGTTTTACAAGGATAACAAAAGGGGTTTTCAAAATGGTTCCAAAATCCTTAAAATAACAACTAAAGGTATCACAAACCTAACTCTATGCTACAAGCTTAAAGATGTGTAATAAGTAATTATTAAATGATTAAAATATCGCTTAAAACATATAAAAAAAGACGATAAAAACACGTACAAAATGGCCATGTCATACTCCATGGTCAATACCTACCCTTTTTACTTGACCTCGACTAAGTGACAAAAAGAAAAGCTGCCTAAACATCTTTTCCTCTACCAACACCCACATTCTCCAAAATACTTAAAAAAATGTGAAGACAATACTCCCACATATAGCGGCAAAAAAACAAAACCCTGAACCAAAGATGACCCAAAAATAGACTCGAAAAAAATGGGTCGTACCAAGAAGATTTAACAGAAACCCCTTTTTGTCCGAAACCGTAAACCTGTTTTAAAATGTTGATCGACTCAACCGACCTGACCCCGACCAGTTTGACGATTTGCTCTTAGCATAAAGACTTGTAAATGTGTTTAATATGTAAAATCATAAAATATTCACTGTTCATAAATGCCAAAAGCTGCCACTTTTTGCAATTAAAAGAAAGCAAAATATGCGTTTCGATAAAAATTACTATGGTTCGCTCAGATTATGCGATTTTTTTACCGCTATATTTGTTAATGAACTATCAATCTTTGCAATATCATAATTTATTAGATTCAAATAAATAGATAAAATATATAGTAGATACATTAGTTAAGTTTAGTCACCATTATACATTTTAAGTCTCAAAAACTTAATAATTGACCTAATTTCTTGTGAAACATCGAAAGAAAAGAAAAGCTTTCAAAAAAACTAATACGCCGGACTGTTATCGAAAAAATCGGGGGTACACACTTAACGCAATGAACAAGAAAATTCGACCGTTACGAAAACAGAACCGATCCGTTAATGTCCGAAAACCCGAATAGTGATCCGACGGATAACCCACACTGACGACCGATTTGCCACACTTTCTTTTACTCACTATAACAAATGAATGATGTGGTAGACACTAGAGTCAACTCAGAACTACTTAAAGCCATGGAGAAAAGAATAAAAAAAGGAATGAATCCATCTTAACTAAAAATACTACTCCACAAATGGGTATTACTAAAATCCAAGTGCAAAATCTCTTTACTTAAAAAGGAGAATTATACTTGTCTAATCAAAATGATCCAATCACTAAATGCAACATAAACATCAAATAAAGCTAAAAAACTAAAATAAAACTAACATCCTTAAAGTCTAAAAACCATCCCGAGACGAACACTCTTTATGTCAACCATCTCTCCAAATGAGTTTTAAAGCATTCAATTATAAACTCTCATTCCTTTTCTCTCTTCTTGCCTTAAGAGTCCTTTGTGTTTTCAGGCGAACCTACTCAATTTTTTTTCAAATCTCTCCGACTCCTACTCATCGGTCACATCTTTGCATTAGGTTGCCCTTTTTTGGTGTTTCAACTTATCCGGACCCTTAATTGTGCTAAGTCTCCCTTTTGGGATTTTTAACTCAATGCTGATTTTATTCAATATATTTTTTGGATTTATTTTTAAACACAAAAATAAGTATGCACCAATTTTCACAACAATATCAAGTCATCCCCTCCCCATACTAGAATAAACATTGTCCTCAATGTGTGGAATATAGGCAAAGGGAACCCACCAGAATCATTTGTGCTCTTCGATGACCCGTTGGTTTCGTGCCTCTTATGTCTTTAGACCCTCCCAATCTTTGGAATGGTGTGGTAGTGTCTTTGATAACCGATAGAAGGGTTGAGATAACTTGAGAACCATACATGCATGGAATCAATCAAACCTTACATTCGTATTATGTTCCTTCGAACTATTGATATGATTATATATTGAACTTCAAGTGATCACATGCGCTTAGGCACCTATGCCATGTCGTCCATGGACATCAGGCATGGCTGAATTGAAGACCTCTGGTGGAGCTCATTTTCTTCCTCCTCATTCATTATCACTCATCTTGTTGTCGGCTAGAGTATGCCATCACTACTCAGCGCCAAAATTTATTATCAGGATGGCCATAAGCTCATTAGAGAAGTCCCGTCAGGATTTTTTTTGTGAGGTGAGAGACGTTCATTGGGTATGTTTGTACCAAATGCCAAAGGTAACTGCTGCTAGTACACAAAAAGGAATTCTTAAGCAAAGGATTCTTTGGTTTATACACAATGGAAAACCCACCGGACCAAAATTAGTTACCTTTGTCTATCTTAGATTAAAACAGAATGACACAAGGGTCAACTATTTTGGTCCGTCGCTGGTTTCTCCCTTGTCTTTTTCTTCACCCTAGCATAATCAATGAAGCCTTAACCTAAGTGGACACCCAACTACCGAAGGTGTGTGTTTAACGAGAAATCTTAAGGTCGTGTTATAGCGAAGGTTCTGCATCAAACTCTTGCACAACAATTTCCATAAAAGAAGCGATGACAAGTGAAGAGGCTAAGCATGTGGAAGTTTGCTGCTCTTCATCTTGTTATGTTAGGGCTCTCCATTTGTATGTCAAAGTATTAGTTATTGCATTGTAAATTGTCACATCATAAGTTTAATTTCTACTTAGGTTCATTTCAAAAGTTCTTAATTTTTGTGAAAGACTCAACCAGATCATTCAAATGGGAAGTTATGTACCCTTCATCCTCCCCTTACACCAAATGTGCTAAGAACTCCATTGTGTATGATTGTAAGTAGTTCGCTCAAGTACATGAAGTTCACGCTATTGACTTTTCCAAACAATCTTCTTAATACTCCTCCGTTTCAATTTAGTGGCAACTTTCGGAAGGGCCAACTCCTTAGGAAGAAATTTGTTAATTGTGTTTAAGCAGAGCTAATTACTGTGTTGCCCTCAATTAACAAAAGAGGGTAAGAGGACACTTCCAATCTACCATCCCATGCTACTACCAACAACCACCAACCTCATGCCTGCTACAATCAACCACCATGTCACTACCCATAGTTGTCATCGCATCGCCAAAAAAACTTGAATTTCATTTCAAATAACGTTTACGATTAAGAGAGGTGATTAGTTTGAGATTTAGTGAGCAAATGGACTTGCGAGTGGTGCCCGAGAATTCGTTTAGGGATGGAATTGGGGGTTGTTGGAATAGTACCGATGAATCGATTAAGAGTCTAGAATTAGGCTTTGAATGTTTTAGGGCTGTGTTGTGACGAAGTTTTTTTCGCATTGCTTGGTTGTGCAGGAGGTGGGAAAGGCTCGGAATTGGGTTTTCTGGCTAATGCATTAGTGGCGGCAAGGTCCTGAAGTGTTAGGGTTGTGCGAGTGGGTTCGATGGGTTCTGGTTGGTGCAGTCACAGCGGTGCGGCCGCGTGAGCACGAAGTGGATCTGTTGTGGTGAGGTTAGGAGTGACGTGCAAAGTGGCTGAGGTGTGGCGATCTGTGAAGTGAGTGGTTGTGGTGTGAATTCTTGGGTGTGGTGTTAGTTTGGAAAGATTAGTCTTGGTCCTAAATTTTAATAAGTCTAAATTAGTTATTTTGTTTAAGGTATATAATTATTGTTTAAAGTTTTTTTAGTATGGGTAAATTGGTCTTTCACGATGAAGAAATTTTGGACCAAAAATGGAAAGTAAATGAAAGTTGTCTAGTAATTGATTTTTTCCAAAAATGGCAAAAGTGCCAGTAAATTTTGAAGGATGAACCAGAAGAGTTAGTCTTAATGCATTCTAAAGGCAACCTAGAGATGATTCGAGGTCCAGACTCCATTTTTAACGGTTTTGATCTTAAAAAATTAGGACCCTTATGGATCCATGTAGGATCTGATTAAAAGTAGGATTTGGATCGGTCCTCCTCTAGACTTTGACCCAGGATCACATTTACATTTTTTAATAATATAAATATGTTGGATTAATATTAATACTATTAAATAATGCACTAATCCATTATTTTATAGTTGACCGCAAAAACTATTATACGTAAATCTAAGTATATTTGTCTTGTAAACTTGTTTTCTCTGTTAATAATTTTTATCATGTATGATTGCTTGTAAACTCCGAATAAATGGAGACGTGAGGAGATATATGTTATTTTAGGCTTTTTTTAAAAAAATTTGGTTAAAATATTGTTGTTTTTCTTTGAAGTAAAAAAGTAAAAAGGATCAATTTAGGATCCGATCGTGTATGGATCCATACGAATTTGATCCGTGTTCTAAGAAATTAGGATCCTGAGATCCGAGTAGGTCTGATCTTAAGCTATCCTGGTGGTCTGGATCCTAGAGGTCCCTACCCAAGTCCGGTCTATTGCCATCACTAAAGGCACGTGGTGGCTTTTACTTCTTTTGCGTGCTTATAGAGATTTTTCCACCAAGCTTTTGTGATTCATTGAGATTGTTCAATCCCATGATATCAAGTTGATTTGCACAAGAAGAACTAGCGTTGGACTGTTGGAGTCAGTGGCGGACCCACTGAGGAACAAGGGGGGATGACTGTCCCCGCACTTTTAGAAAAAAAAGGAAAAAAATCAGGAACAATAAATGTTGAAAAAATGCTTAAATACGATTGTGTGCAAGAATTAAACAAGAAGGGCCCAAACAAGGGGTTCACCCATAGTAGGGGTTCGAATCCCATTGTTTAACATTATCTATTTTTTTTAATGCTAATGAACTACAACCAAACGAGTCCGCCACCTCCTCCGGTCAAATGATTTATTTTATAGTGAATTGATTTGTGAATTGAATTATTAGGGTGAATAATATTAGTTTCTAAATTGAAATATTGGATTGCTATTCAATTAGATTCCTAAATATTGAATTGTGAGTCAATTAGGTTATTAAATATWGATGTATATAATATTTAAAATGGAAAAATTGAATCTAACAGTCCCAACTATTTTCGGGCTTCCAYGAACAGTCCCAACAATTGATTATTCCAGACTAAACCCAACTATCACTCACATCCGCCAAAAACAATCTCGTAACGTGAAAACCGGGACTGTTTTTAGCGGATGTGAGTGATAGTTGGGTTTGTTTTTGGCGGATGTGAGTGATAAGTGGGTTTAGTCTGGAATAATCAATAATCAATTGTTGGGACTGTTCGTGGAAGCCCGAAAGTAGTTGGGACTGTTAGATTCATTTTTTCCTAAAATTAATGGTATGGGTGATCAATTAATGAATGACTGTTTGCTGACTTTCATTGAGAAATAAGTGTTTTTACAAGTTGTTGATGAAGATGTCATTGATCGAWTTCAAAGAATGAAGACCCGTAGGATAATTTAGTAGTATGTACCCGAATTGTATCTATAATATGGTCTTTTGGATTGAATATGTACTCGACTCTTTAATTGTGTACCTGAACTTTTTCCTAATAAATTTAGTTATTGAAACCATCCCCCCCCCCACTTTTTCTTCTTGTTTCTGGGGGCCATATGGAATGTTGATGACGAAATTCTCTCAAAAACGAACTCCCTACCCACATTGTGTACGCCAATTTCAACAAAAAAAAGGCTCCCTCACTCGCCTTTGTACCGCTAAAATGCAACAACAAACACCCTCGCTTACTATTGTTCACGAAAGATCACCAAAAACTCCATCACTTCCTCTTGTGGCACCTTCAACCAAATGTGTTTTTGGGATTCAGTTCCAACAACTCAAGTGCAATGAGTTGTACCAATTTAAACTCAACAATTCACAATTTTAACAATGTGAAGCCATTCGAAAAAAAAAAATACCAATTCAAAAAATTCAAGATGCTTGTACTTGAGATCATCACCAAATTCTAGCTTGAGCATGCTAATTAATGATGTATTTGTCAATTATATAAGCATAAATAAACATATTCAAGCACAATTACATCAAAAATCAATGATTCAATCTAAAAATTGAAGAAATTCGAACTAGTAGCAAGGTGGACCTAAGGCCCAAATTGATGATTTAAAGCTTACAATTACAAGAAAGAAGTTAGAAAACCTTCTTGAACCTATAAATAACCTTTTTTGAAGCACGCTAATCAACACAATAAGCATGCAATTCAAAATCCCCATCTTAAAAAAATTTGTGTTTTCGTGTGTGATTTTCAAAATTTGGAGTGTTTTGAGTGTGAGTAGAGTTGATTTTCGAAGGATTAGATGGGATATTTCCCCATATACCCCTGATTTTAGCCTAATAATCCATATACCCCTGTGTTTTTAGAAACCCTCATATACCCCTACATTAGACAAAATAGCCCAAATACCCTTATTTCTAACGGAAAAACTAACACCGTTAGTTTATTTCTTCAATTAACCTCTAATTCACTTCCATTAACCCTTAACCCCTAATACTCTATTACCACTACAAAAGCTCCTTCCTCTACCCTTCTTCGTTCGTTCTTCTTCCTCCTAACCTACAAGCGCCCAATAATAACCTTACAGGGACCTAAAATCCATAAGCCAACTCATTGATAAATTTAAAAGATAAAGATCTTGCTAATAGATATTTGGAGCAGAAATGTTGAGGTAGCATCTTAACTCAGTTTTTGTTCGAACATCTTACATGTGCAACACTTCTCAGCGCTTAGTCATGTATCAGATCTTAGAATCGTTCAATTCAGCTTCTGAGTTCTGATTTTCAGGTAGATCAGGGAAGCTCATCACAACCTAGTGTGGGTAAATGCAGTGTTGTAAGAGCCAAGGCATTATATCAGTTGCAAAACATCGAAAACAATTGGTTCTGAATCATTCACTCTTAACAACAATTAACAGAATCAAGAACAATTATTTTTGATTTGAAATTGTAAATATAACGTCATTTCTCCTCTGCTTCGAAACTCGACGAATTTGTGAGTTTGAATTTGAGCGAATTTGAGGCCGCCTCAGGTGAATTTGGACGAAATTTTGGGTTTGAATTTAACAAATTAGGGCGAATTTTAGGCTTCGAATATGGGTGAATATGGGGCTTCGAATCTGGGTTGTTTGTGTGTGGTCTAGTGCTTCAAATACATTAACAAGTTCACCGACATCACTCTCTGTACTTGTGATAGTTTCTCGCCTTCAACCACTGCGTCGTAAGAACCTTCTTGAAGTATACTTATCAATGTTCTTTGGTACAACCGCCTGAAAGTGACGAAGAACAACAAAACCCAATTAATAAAAATTCTGTGGTTTTGATTTTGTGGTTTATGAATTTGTGTGGTTTTAGTTGCTCGAATTTTAGGGAAACTTCAGTGATTTGGTCACAGAATGGAAGAAATATTGGGCTTCTTTTTACGTTAATGGTTGATGGCGGAGTTTCAGCTTGCAATGGTGGATGAAGGTAGAAGATTAGAGAAGAGATTATTAGTTAAATGAAGAATTATGTGTTAAATTCTAATGGTGTTAACTATTTAACGGTTTTTTTGGCTCATTAAGGGTATTTGGGCTATTTAACTGATGTCAGGGGTATATGAGGCGTTTCTAAAAACACGGGGGTATATGGGTTATTAGGCTTAAAGTCAGGGGTATATGGGGAAAAATCCCATTAGATGTGAATTTAGAGAATTCGAGTGAATTGTCATCAACCATCATCATTCCATATGGGCATAGAACAAGAAGAGTAAGTCCATCAATGCTAGTTTCTTCCCATGCAAAATCAACTTGATACCTTGAAAACGCTCTATAAGCCGACAAGAGAAGTAAAAGACACAAGGTTTTTTCATATACCAACCTTGGACGCATTAAGACTAACTCTTCTAATACAAGGAAAAGGTCGATATGCATGACTTTATGTACTTGTGCGAACTTACAGACAAGAGGTACACATAGGATTTCTTAGCCAAACTAATACTCTTAGACATCAAAAACGGACAACCCTACCATAACAAAATTGAAGAGCAACCCTTCTTTGCGGAATTGTGTTGTGCAAAGCTAAAACGCATAACCTTCCATCTTCTAGCATTGGGTGCCCGAATTAGCTGAGGTCTTCATTGATTACGCTAAGGGTATGAGCAAAAAGATAAGGTGAAAAATACGCATGGGCACGCGATCACTCGTCTCGCCTCCTATTCAGGTGTTCAAATCGTAGAAAATGACGAAGGTTCACCAATTTTCGCTCCGGTGGTTCCATTGACCATAACAAAGAATTCTTTTGACTTCATGAATTCTTTTTTTGCATTAGCAAGAGGTTAATCTCCCCTAAGAATAGGAGGTATATTTGGCAACTTGTACAAAACCATACCTAAGTTGCTCGGACTCGGGTAAGAGTCCGATTGTCAACATTTAAATTGTAAAATTGAAGGACTCGGAGATATGGTTTTGGAGGATTCAAATATAGGATATGGACACAGGGACAGGGTTATTTTTTTTATTTATTTTTTAATTCACTATTATTTATTATTATTATTACTACTAATTATTATTATTAAAAACTGAAATATAATAAGAAAATAATTAAATATAATATACAAAATCAATTAAATACATATTATTTTGATTAATATACGTACTTCGTACTTCTATTTGTTGTGTACATGTACAAATTAAGTTATGGGGCAGTAAAACAATAATAAAAGCATGGAAAACTATTATGCATGTATAAGAATAGTTGGTCAAAGATGTTCAGGACAGTTGTCAAAGAGATTTTAAAATGCCTAAAAAGTGAGGTAGAGAAAGGGAAGAAAAATAGACAGCTGCAACTCGTAGATAGAGAAAAGGAGGAAACTGAAGAAGAAAGAACAAAAGAGTCGCTGTTCATTGGCCAGTTGCCTCCTCTATCTTTTTTTTTTTTTAATTTTAAACGAAAATTTGCCGTGTCCGATTTCCTTTCCTCGGGTTCGACCCATATCTTGTGACGTGTCCTGGGTCGGGTCGGGTCGACCCCGGCAGGGGAAAGTGAAGAGTTCGAGAAGCGCAAAACCGTACACAATACATGTATCTCCCTCGACCGAGCAAAACAAGAATCCTTGGCAGGAGTTCAACTTATGAGCTTTATTTCCATCCTCATTATAATTTTGTCATAGTGATGGCCTATCTTAGCCAACAACAAGGTGATGATGAAGAAGAGGAAGAAAATTAGCGCCACCAAAAGGTCCATGATGTGGGCATCAGTTGTGTGAATGGTAGTTTTATAAGTCTTATATTGATCACCACATGGGATCACCAGATAGTTCTATAAATAATTGTTTCAATCAATTAGAGAACACTAAGGATGACATGTATGGCTTAATTAATTCAATGCATTGTATGGTTGAAGCCATTCACCGGTGCAATCTCAACTCTTCTATGTATTATCAAGAACCTACACCATAGGTTCAGGAGCGTCAAAGACGACAAAGAGCAGAATCAAGGGGTCGCTTAAAGAGCACAAGGCGATTTTGGTGGACCTTCGTGGTCATGAGTTTTATTTCCCTTTACTCGACACATTGATGACAATGTTTATTCTAAGTATGGGGGGTGGGGATGACTTGATATTGTATATACTTAATTTTTTGTTAAAAAATTATAAAAAAAATTGAAAAATGAAATCTCGCGAAGTTGAAAACCCCAAAATGGGCGGCTTTGGCAACAGTTGAGGGCCAAACCACCAAAAGCACAATTTATGCAAAAGAAGAGACTAATAAGTAGGTGACTAAGGGAGGATTTGAAAAAAAAAATAAAAAATTAGTAAGCTAGGATGAAAACCTGAGAGGGCTCCTAGGTAAAATGAGAGAAAAAGAAAAGAGAGTATAACTTGAATTACGTTCACCTCAGTTGCGTGGAGATGGTTGACATAAGGTGACTTTATTCTCGGAGTTTTCGTATGGTTTAGACTTGCTTGGACTCTCCCATTTCCCGGAATATGGGTCGGACCCARAGAGAGCAAATCGGATACTTCCGTTTCCTTTGCTGTTAATACTTAATGAAACTCGTGAGTTATGAGTATGAGGAGGAAGATGAGAGGATTTTTAAAATTTTATTTTAGTTTAATTTTTTTAACTCGAAAAATAAGACACGTGATTAATGATCTGTTTTTTTACTATTTTTAACAGTTGTGAAGTACTAAGCCATGAGATTTATTGTACTTTTGTTTTTAATTTATTACTCTTCATTGTAGAGCTATAATCCACTAGTATTTTAAAATTCTTTCCCTATTTCCTTCTATATCTACAAGTACGTGGAAAAAATAAACCCAACCCAATATCGACGGGAAATACACCGGAAAAGTTGGGTCATGAACAAAGAAATACAAAATCGAAACCCTTTTTAAAAACTAGACCTGTAAACCTGTTTTTTTTAACAGTTTGCGATATTAACTTTAAAGTACATTTTTTAAGAAATGCGTTTTTTTTTTAATTAGTGAAAAACTTGATCTCACACTAAGGCAAATCATAAATATTTATTAGAATTTGACAAATATTACAAGTTATTTATGCGTAAAACATGATCTCAACACAAAGGCAAATAATAAATAAATATACAGTTTAAATGAACAGTTTTTAATTAGTTTAATTAGATATGCATTTTTCAACCCTTAAAAATCTTTAATAGTTGGTCCAGTTTAGCGAAACATTGAAGGGAAAAAAGGCGTATTTAGAAAAACTTGACTGACAACCGACGTGAACAAAGGAATTCGACCCGTTATCGAAAAATGACCCACTAGGAAAGACTGAAACCTAGCTGACCCATACCGATGTGACCGACCGATTTGCCAAGTAAATCTACAAGTATAAGAGGAACATGTGACGGTACTGTGGTCTTTCCCTATTTTGTATCCTCTCTTTTATTTTTAATTTTCCTTTTTTATTTTAAGATTATCAATAGATCCCCATGTCCATATCCTATATTTGGATCTTGTGTCCTCCAATTTTAAAAAATTGAATGTTTGACACTCGGACACCTACCCAAGTCCGACTTTCGAGCCCCAGTTAGGCCAGGTTTTCTTTTTTATTCACTTTACTCGAGTCGAGTTAAGTAAGTGTGAGTGTGGGAGTATTTGACATGACCATCTTGTATTGTCTTTTTAATGTTTTAGGGATGTTTCAATTCATTTAACATTCTTATTACGCATCTTTAAGCACTAGTCATCAGACTTAGGTTTCTGATACTTTAGTTGTTATTTTAGAATTTTTGGAACCATTTTGGAAATGTTTTTTCGTTGTCCGTTGTATCACTATGTTCAAGTCGTCATTCAAAACGCTTATCATCGTTTCAATCTTGATTTGATATCATTGGGGATTGATTGAAGTATCAAGACCATTGGACATGGGCCTAGGAGAGTTGTTATCTTGTAGCAAGAAGTTTGAGATTTTTCTGGCAAAGGCTTTACCGAATCTACCACTTTACTTGTTTTGAACATGGTTTATGTTTTTCTCTGCCTCTTTCCTTTGTTATAAGAGTTGGAGTGTGAGCTATTGTATCTTTATCACATAGTATCATCTTATATTGCATTCACACTTAAAACAACATTTGTAAACACTTGATTCTTAGTTAATTTATTTAGTTTAATTTTTATTGCCTCATAGAATCAAGCATGGTTATGGAATTCGTAGCTAAACACTCTTAGAGTGGTTGGAATCATCTCAAAAGGTTTATGCAAGAATCATTCAAACTCATTCTAGTTCTTTGCATTTTATTATGATCTAAGCCTTTTGTTCTAATTGTTATGATACTTGCTTTGTATTGAGTAGATATAATACTAGTTTAGTATCGTTGCTAGGTTTGGAATATATTTAATATTGTTTCTAATTTCACAGTAGCAAACTAGGGTTTCATCGGTTGAACCACTTGATTGTTGAAACTTGGTAAAAGCTAGATTAGTCATTGTTTAATTCATGCATTGTTAATTAATTGATGTTCTTATTGTTCGCTAAGCTCATTGAAATTGTTTAATTAGGTTCTCTACGCCTTGAAAAGATTGAGTTGAAATATTTGTTAAGTAGACGCACCACACATAGTTTAATCATCACAACATTTACTTAACTAATTAAAGAGAAATTGGAGATTAAATCTTTGACAGTAACTAATCAAAAATTGAGTTAGAACTTTAATGTTTGTTTGGTCATATATTGATTGAGAGTGAAGTTTCAACCATGTCCTACATTCGTCCCATCAAGTTTAGACATAAAAAAACACCTCAAAAAGAGGCAAGTTATTGGCTTATTGCTAAGAAGACTAAGTAAGAACAAAATTAACTCTAAACTACCTAAAAAAAGGTCAGAAAGTGAGCAAAGGTGGTCTAATCTGGGAGTAAAATAAAAGTAGCGTGAATGCCACTGGTCAAGATAAATTATGTGTCATTTCACAAACATATTTTCACAGCTAAATTCATTCCGTGCTGTAGATCTCAACATTGGTATGCACTAGGAAGCAGTATGTGCAACTCTAAGCTTGGACCTCATCATCAAACATGTGACGGACATAGAGGATCATTTTGGGCACATGAAGTGGTTACCACTTACCAAATTTGTTTATAAATTGTTTCCAATTTGTTTCAAGTTTCTGACAGTCTTGCATTATTCTGGTGCCTGGTTGCAACTTTCTACATGCCAGTGGGGTAAGTATCGTTGGTCCTTTCTCTTTATCAAGTATCTCATTTAATGCTTTAGATTTAGAAACACTATATTTGTAGAAATACTGCTAGATTGGAAGAGTATTTCATCATGCTAACTTAATTTGATTTGTAACGAGCTTTAAAGCTTCTTGGCCTCTTGGAATATTTTTTGATGATTCATTGTCTGTGTGCTTTTAAAACACTGCAAATATCAAGTAGTTTGAAATTTCAATAATTTTGTTGCTTGTCGTTGAAGTTGCTGCTTTTGATGAAAGCAAGGTCGTGGTAAATATTATTTGTAATATTGATTCTAATAGTTGCATAAACAGTCTTCTACAGTTCTACATCTTTTACAATGAAAAAGTAGGTTAGCCACTGTCTTTCCACTCAAGGTCTTTAAGAATTCAATTGTTTACAAATGTTGGCATAGGGCTTATGTAGATATGTCCGTTACTCTATAGGCAAGCCTTACTGGAAGGGCACATTGGTATCACTCAGGGCGTGTAACYGTAATCTAAAGATCTAGTCCTCCTATCATGTTTGAGAGTTATAAAATTGTTTAGAAGGTCCAGTATGATATATAGAACTGTGAGCAAGTGCCGTTTAACTGAGATCTAGTTGAAACTACATTCAGTAGATATGCAAGTCAAGTTTGCAGCTGCTTATTTTGTAATTCACTTTTGTTGAAAGGATTGATTCATGCCCTATCAATTTACTTCTTTTATGTAATGTGGTCTATCTATCAGAAAAGCATGGGACTTGTTCTTCTCCTGTGATAAAGGATGAGTATCAATATTTCCTGACTGGACTCGTCGTCTACTTCAAATATAATATCACTGTGAGTTTTTGTGAGGATATCTTTGCTCGTTGAGTAATCTTCTGTCCCTATTACTCTTTATGCTGTGCTAAAAATTTGAGGATGAGTTGTGTCTTATTTTTCCGGCTTCTTCCAGGTTCCTGGATGATTTATTTTATTTAATTTGTTGCATAATTCCAGGAGATTCTGAGCGCAGAAGGATATCTTCCGTCAAACTCTGAAATGTATCCTCTTGGTGGTATTATTTCTGCTATTGAAAATGCTTTCCACCAATCACCTATGGTAGTTTGCTCCGGTGATGCTGTTGAAGAAATTCATTTGTGTTTTCATAAAAATTTCCAGGTTAGATTATATACAATTTATATGTTTCTGTTCTTGATCCTCTTCACGTTTCTCATATCGACTTGCTTTCATCTCTTTGAAGCTATGCTTTTTCCCAATCAATTATTCATATTTACTTGAGTTGTGAGTTTACCARTGTTATGTTAGCTTTTTAATGTGACATATACTTATTATTTGGGCACCTTTACCCTGTTATTATCAGACATGGATGTATGGACTATGTCGTGTTCGTCCGATTGAAAATTTGTATCAGACATATACCCTTTGAT
The DNA here is from genome assembly GCA_008642245.1 of Bassia scoparia. NCBI lineage: Eukaryota > Viridiplantae > Streptophyta > Magnoliopsida > Caryophyllales > Amaranthaceae > Bassia > Bassia scoparia. The sequence goes on along the minus strand of SNQN01004541.1, from coordinate 8,694 downwards.
CCTTGTAATTGTCATGCTGATCTAACTTCAATGTTTTGGTTGTATACAGCCTAGAGAGTGTGCAGATTCTTCAAGAATTTCTTGTCCAAAGTATGTCAGCCTGCCAATTTATGATCCTGGTGAGTTCTACTTCTGCATGGTAATATATATTCATACTATGTAGTATTTATATTGTACTGGTCTGCTTTAGATATATGACTTWTCATCAATGCAAAGTATATATTTTTTTTAAAGGACAATGCAAAGTATACTGTATACCATATAATGTATATTTCTGGGCTCTGAAGAGTGAAGTCTGAACAGTTGTTACGTCACATATATAAACTATGTCTTTATACAACTAGGGGGGGCATATGGTTCACAAGGTGGTATGGGTTTGGAACGAGGAATGAATCCAATTTGGTATTTGGGGTTCATACCTAAGAAATTGGAATGAACCTTATCCACCTCCCTTCTTGTTCTGCTAAAACCCTTACTTTGTGGGTTTAAAATACAGAAAAACACAAAACAAACATTAAGAGGGGTCGTTTAGAATGTTTAATACCCGATACTAAGCTCAAGTGAACCAAACGCACCCTAAGGCCCTATCACTATGGAGTTGGGTAAGATGCAAACTTTCTATTTATTCTCTTTAATCTTGATGAGATAATTATACGAAGTAATTTGTAAATGTCATGCTAAAATACAAGTAGAAATCTTTGTATTATGAACTTCACCTCTTTTCTACCAACTTTCAGTTTGTTATTTTATTTATTTCTTTTATCAAAGAGAACTCGTGATAGAGCACTTTTTTTGTAAAATAAGTTAAAATAATTCCTCTGTTTCTCAAAGGTTACATGACTTACAACACTTACCTATCTAGAAAATGTCATACCTGTGAGTCAGTGACAACACTTCCCTTGATATAGTTGGTTAAATTATATGCGTAATTAGTTGCTTTGTACTTTCTCTCCTGTGTTTCGTAAAGTGTTTTTCATTTGGTTTGGTTGCAACTTTTGAGAATTAGAGGGAGTAAATAAATTTTGGAAAATGATGTACATAGCCCTTAGTGCTATGTTTAAGGTACCTTAAATAGAAAGTAAAAAATCGAATCAAGTTTTTTTTCCGTTTATTATTGTGTGATTTTTTCTAGTTTCCACTATCCGAAATGTACCCGCTCTTTAGAGCTACATATAACGTAACCTATAAMTTTATTACTAGCCTACATGCGAGACAATACTTCCAAAACTACATGCAGAGTGTTTTGTCTGATAAAACATATATATTCATATTTTGCTAAAGAATTTCACCTTTTCCTAGGGGAAAAGTTAATATTGTTGAATGTGTTGATTACTTGCATGAATTGTTGATGGTTTTTTCTTTGAGCGTTGGCTAATAACAAACCTCTATTGTCAATGAACAGAGCTGATTAATGTCGGCGCTTTTAAGTCAATTACGATATGATATCAATCATCAGATATCAAACTCTACAACA
>SNQN01004540.1:37053-51060 GCA_008642245.1 Bassia scoparia | reverse complement strand
ACTTTCACACTTCTAACATTGAGCGCGGGACGGGCGATAATCCTAAGGATTACTCGCCTTCTTGCAGGTGCCAAGGAAGCAGGACACGTGACTTGGAGACCCACGTTTGAAGACATTTTGGACTAGATTTAGACTCTCTTACCTTAGCTTGTGGAACCCACTCATTGCGTCAAGAGGAAGTCACTCCCCGGACCTACACAATAAGTGTTTGCTCTCCCACGGGTTGAAACATTGGCGCCGTCTGTGGGAAGACAATTCAAGATGGTGAGTGAGGTTCTACATCTAATGCACACCTGGTCATCAAGACCAAAACAAAATTAATCAACTCTCTCATGATGATGTCTCTCTTCCTCATCCCGGTGGGGAAGGAGAGGATGCTGTTGTTCATGCCACTCAGCAAGAAGCTGATGTTGACTTGGGTGACAATGATTCGTGGCTGACGTAGGCAATTGACTGATTTAATGAAGGATCTCTCTGGTATGATGGACTTCATCAAGTCTTGAAGGCAGAAAAGACTGCAGCTGAGCAGGCCAAATGGAAAGCCGAACAGGTAGCTGCTAGCTAAGAAAACATATGAAGAAGGCTAAGAAAGCTAGGCAGACAAAAGCCAGCAGGGAGCAGCTTAAGACCCCGCCAGCCCCTAAGTTCAAGATACCACTCTCCGAAGTGTTTCTCAAGGAGAAATTCGAAAAAAGAAGAGCGGTTCAAACTTATTGAACGTCCCGAAAGAATATCACTCTCAAGTCGCCACAAATTCGATGAACCTAAGATAAGGAAGTTTCAGGATACCCCTAAGTATGCTCGAAAAGACCCTCTCCTATTCGACCTCCTCAGGCGAATGCGGGAAAAGAGATTATTCAATCTCGGAACCCTCCTCCCACTCCTCTTCAGGATGTGCGGGGAGTCATAGAAGACAGGAAAGTACAAAACAGAGATCTCAGAGAAACTCTAAAGGATAAACAGATGAAGAAGATTGATGCTAGGTCTATACTGAATGACCGAAGAGGAATTTCTGAGTTTGAAATGTAGAAGAGGCTTCCTCCTTCTCGCTTCCACCTCAAGTATGCCGTGATCCTACTCTCTCCCTGGGAGGCTCTCTCACCTTCTCAAGTACCAAGGGAGGAGAGGCAATGACCCTGATTACAGCCCCCCGCCAAGACTCATATGACATCCAGCAATCTCCTTCCTCAAGGAGAACCTGACTTGGAAGAGCGAATTAGAACTCTTTCTATTTCTCAACATTCTCCTCTTTCTGCTGCTATACTCTCCGCTTCCATGCAAAAGGTGAAGTTGCCCACCATTGAACCATTTGATGCAAGGGGATCCAGATGATCACCTTGCCATTTACAAGCATCTTATGCTAACCCAGCCTGCTGATGACGCCACCCTGGTGTCGCTATTTCCTGTCACACTTAAGGAATAGCTCAAAATGGTTTCAACGTCTTCCTCCTAATTCTATCAACAATTTCAGCCAATTGGCGATGATATTTTCCCATCACTTTAGGCCAGTCGACGGAGAGAAGAAGTACAATCCATTTGGGAAAGTGGAGTAGGGAGCTGGAGAATCTTTAGAAGCTATGTCAAGCGCTTCAATATGAATCTCTTCAGATTGAAGGCTTGTCTGATGAACGTAGCATTCAATAGTTTTATCCAGGGCTTGCACAGGGACAACAAGTTTCGCTTTGATCTCCTCAAGAGAGGAGGGTCGCACTCTCACTCAAGCTCTCCATGAGGCTGAGTTATGGATTCATGCTGAGGAACTGTGCAATGCCAACAACAAGAAAGAAAAGGACAAGGATGTCGGATCATCAAGAAGAGGAGACCGTAATGATAGACGGGCTCCTATAGTGACATAAAGTCTGGGACCTATCTATTGATGAGAGATCAGAAAGAGGTTACAACCCCGATAGAAAAAGAAAGGAAGTTTGAATTTGAAGGCCCCAAATATGAATACACCAAAGATCGTACCTAGTTACAAGGATGTCAAAGGAAAGGTAAACATACCCGACCCTCCCCCCATGAAATCAGAACGAGAAAAGAGAGTAGTTCTAGATACTGCATTTTCATCAAGATATTGGACATGTCACCAACCGGCTTTTACCTCCAACGGGCATTGATGCCCTGGTTGATGAAGGGAAAATCCCGAAGCACCTATTAAAGGTAAGGCAAAAGCTCCAGAGAAGAAAAGAAGACCACCCTCGCATAGAAGATGAAGATACTGATCCTGAGGTAGTTCATATGATTTCTGGTGGATTCGCTGCTGGAGGACCCACCAGAAGGAAGGAAAGATTACCTACGTAACTTATCTCAGGTATGTCTACAGATCATGTCCAAGATGACAGCTTCCCGGAGATACGAATTTCCAAGAAGGATAGAGAGGAGACACCTGTCAAAGTGCCCCATGATGACCCATTGGTGTCGAATTGAAGGTGGCCAACTTGAAGGTAAAGGAAACTTATTGATACCGGGAGCTCTTCGGATATTATCATCTCAGTGTTTTCTCCAGCTAAAATTTGATGATAGCTCTTTGTCAAGGCAGATCATCCATTGTTGCTCTCGGGTTGGATGGTTTTTCGTCCAGTTGGAACCATTCGTGTTCTATATATACCGGTGAGATTCGGAAACAAAGACAAGTGCAGACATGAAGTTGTGAAGTTTTTTGTTGTGAGAGACATACCTACAACATCATACTAGTCGTTCCCACCCTTAACAAAATCAAATCATGATAGTTACTCAATCTACTACTCATAAAGTTCGTTTGTAATGACGGGCAGCGTTGGGTCTATTTAGTGAGACAACGTTGGCCAGAGAATTTATCTAGCTGCCCTCAAACCTGTTCTCTTCAAACAAGGAGGAGGAGGCTAAACCAATGATCAGTTGATAGAAAACAAAAAGCGCAAGGCTGGAGGAAGTATTGGCAACACAAGAAACGTTTTCAGTTCATAGTCTCCAGGACGTCTTCACCTCCAAGAAGAAGGAAATCCCGAAGACCTCATCTTGATGAAAGTCGTCGGAAAGACTGTGAAAATTGGGTCCCTTGCTCACCTTCAATGGGTCAGGAACTAAAAGATCTCCTTCGGGAATTCAAGATGTTTTTTGCATTTTCAGTAGAAGAGATGCCTGGCATAGATCCAAAAGTTGCTCAACATGAACTGAATGTGGAAGAAGGAAGCAAGCCTGTCAGGCAGAAGAAGAGGAACTTGGGGCAAGTTCGAAGTAAAGCTGCAGATGAGGAAGTTAAAAAGCTAATTGACGCCGGATCATACGCCCCTGCAAATACCCTGAATGGGTGGCCAACTGGGTCCTAGTACCAAAACCCAATGGTACATGGCGAATGTGTGTAGATTACACAGATTTAAATAAGGCCTTGCCCAAAAGACAGCTCCCTCTTCCTAGATTGATAAGCTGGTAGACTCTACTGCTGGACACCAAGCTCTAAGTTTTGTTGATGCCTTTTCGGAATTTCATCAAATCCACCTCAAAGAAGAAGATCAAGATAAAACGGCTTTTGTGACAGATAATGGGCTCTGTATGCTATCGGGTTATGCATTTGGTCTTCGAATGATTCAGCCACTTTCCAGAGGTGTGTCAACACCATTTTTGCAGCACAACTTGGTCGGATATTGAAGCTTACATTGATTGACTGATGATCATCAAAGCAGAACGCTAGAATGCCATCCAGCAGATCTGAGAGAGCTTTTGAGACTCTCCGACATTTAATATGAACTCAACCCAAGAAATGTGCACCTTTGGAGTGACGTCGGTAAGTTTCTAGGTTATTTTGTTGATCAAAGGGGTATTGAGGCAAATCCGATAAGGTTCAGGCTGTTCTGGATATGTCATCACCTAGAAATGTAAAGAAGCGCAGAAGCTTACTGGGATGTCTGGCGGCTCTGGGAGATTTTTTTCAAAATCAGGAGACAAGTGTCAATATTTTTCGATGCCATCAAGAAAAGGCAATTTGAATGGACAGAGAAGCTGAGCTGCCTTCTCAAAGCTTAAAGAGCATTTGCACTCGCTTCCTCGATTGGTGAGCCCAATGGAAGGAGAACCCTTATCTCTATTTGCGGTCTCCAACCATGCTCTCTCGGCTGTCCTCATAGCTGAGAGAGAGGGTATCAGATGCCCGTGTACTTCGTCATCATTTTGCAAGGGCCTGAGCATCGTTATTCAACGGTGGAGAAGTTGGTCTGCATTATCACAGCGTCAGTGCAGAAAACTCAGACCTTTATTTTGTGGCTCACCATATATTGTCTACACAGTGATATCAAACCTACTTTATTAAAGACATTATCCTGGTTGAGGAGAGGAGAGCAAAAAGAAGTGACAAAGCAAAGACAAGTAAGAGAGTATTCAAAGTAAGTTTAAGGTAGTAGATTAGAGTGATGTCATTGAATGTCCCCCTTTTGGGAAAAGTTGTGGTATTTATAGACATTTGTGGGTTGTCGAGATTGCGACAAGTGGCGCGATCTGAGCATATTGAGCCTTAATGGGCTTTGGGCTTTTGAAGAAAARCYTTTGTATTCCATTGGTATTTTTATACGTATTTCTACTGTATGAATATACAATTATACGTATTTGTTGGCACATGTACCTAGCCCAATGGCTAAAGCTTTTAGTGAAGATTGGGCTTGACTTGAAGAAACCAGGCCCAATAATTCTTGGGCCACATCACTAACGATACAAGTAAATTCTCCCCATTTCTTAACAGATCTGAATTTTTTTTTATCTAATCTGATCATACTTGATGTTTGTTTGTTGTTGTTAGTATTTCTATTTTATGATCTGATCAGAATTATTTTTCGATTCAAATCCTCATACGGTTATGTGCTTGTGTGTTCAAATAACACTTGACAAAAATAAAGGTTTTTCTCCTCGTTCACTTGGACTTCCCATTTTCAGGGGTTTAAGGTGGGGTTTGACTGTTTGAGGTCTTTCATTTGCCGCACTGCATTTTCATTGATCATCCCATCAAAGAAGAAGAAGAAGAAGAAGAAGAAGTAGCAGCAAAATATGGCAGGAAGATTAGGAAGAAGAGTCGTCCATTTCGCCAATCTCCCGATCAAGCTCCTCATGCCTTCTTCCTTCACCAACATCTCCGAAATCGCTCTCAAAACCATCCCTTCTGCTACCAAGGTAATCCCCTCTTTCCATTTCCACTCATCAAACCCTAATTTCACCCCCCCCTTTTCACTGATTCAATCCATCTGAACAATTCAGATTGAAATCAAGAGGGTAATGGAGTCACTCTACGGCTTCGAAGTCGAGAAGGTGCAAACCCTAAACATGGAAGGAAAGAAGAAGAAGAGGGGTGGTATTCTTCTCGCCAAACCCGATTATAAGAAGGCTTATGTTACGCTCAAAACCCCTCTTTCTATTTCGCCTGATCTTTTTCCGATTAAAGTCATTGCGGATGATAAGAAGGAGCTGAATCGCCAGTCTGAGACTAGCATTGTTGAGGATGAGGCTCGTAAGCGGTCTCATTGGCTTGAAGGCAATCGCTCTCGCTCTGATGTCATGTCTSCTCGCACTCGCCAACGCCCCCACCAACGCCGTGGCGCCGCTCGTTCTGAGGAGACTGCTAAGTTTCCTTGGACTAGCATGAAGAAGACTAACTCTTCTGCTGCTAGGTAGATGGTAATCTTTTGTTTTTGCCTTGGTTCTTTTGTTTAGCTATTGGCACATTGGATATAAAGGATGTTGTTTATGGTGATCATATATATGATTAGGTTCTCGTTGTTTTTGCTTCTGCTCAGTGGTTAGTGTTTTACYGGGATTGTGACGATGAGCAATCTAYCTAGCAATAATGATTTTGCCACAATGTGATTAACTTTGACTCTAATTTATTTGTTACTGATTTTACTTCGTGTATGCTATGTAGTTCTCCCTTGTATTATGCAACTGTGAAGTGATTAGAAATAGGTTTTGCACATGTTGAACCCCTTTAGATTACATGTGAGTTGTGCTTGGTTTGAGGAAAAGAGTAGGAGAATATTTTATGACCTTACAAAATTAGGCAGCCACACTTTTGCTTACATTTGCCAATTGATTTACAGATAGACAGTTACGCTCTTGTAAGTTTGCAGTCTCCTCTCTTCCTCTTCTTGACTTTCGAATTATATTCATGGAATGTTGCAAAATTTAGTAGTAAGCTTAAAAAGCTGACTTTTGAAGGGAAATAAACCGCTATCACATTGATGATAGTTGAGATCTCGAGAGGCTTATTACAAAACATATCATTAAACAATAAAATAAGCAGGTATAATACACTTTTTGAAAATAAATTAGAATACATCGACTTCATATGCAGGAGTTTTTAAGTTCTTTGTCATCTGAGTAGCACTAGCTCTTGGATTCAATTTCCTTATTGTCCCATGTGGCCATGCCACCTAATCAGGTAGACGCATTGTTCGCAATTTACATCATTTTKRTCCACTTACACAATTAAACTCTATAGGTATGAATGCAGCGTCTGTGATTGAGAGATGCCCTGCCAATGAATGATTGCAACCTTTATTTTGTCAGCGACATATCCTTTCGTTTTTGACATATCCTTTCGTTTTTGAATCATCTAGGTGGTTGTTTAAGGAATGGATTGTCGTCTTCTAATGTCGGTTCGGCTGCCATCTTGGTTGGGTGTTTCTAGTTCTTCTCCAATTTCTGCCTTGACCTTTTCATTAAAAAGAGATATATTTCTAATCTTTCTCCATTTAAAAAACCAGTTTGAGTTGTTTCTCTGTTTGTTGATCTGCTTTATATATTCTGTTTGAAGATCAGAATAGTCTCTTTGCAGCTCTGACATTCTTTCTTTTACCGTCTCAAGCTCAGCTCTGAGACTCCTCATCTCTTTCTTGGCAGATGACCAGCTTCCTTCATCTTCTTGAGTATCACTTTCAATTGTTTGCTCCTTGCTTTGCATTGCAGCCCTCATTTTAACTTGTTCTGAGAACAACACCTGTGGAGTATATGCTTAGATGTTTAATCATATCTGATTCGTAAATGTAATAGTTAATTTTCTTATCTCTGATTGAATTTCCTGAATATCTTTTCATATTTAAAGCAATTGCATGAAACATTWATCTCATCAAGAATCCTAATGCTTAAGTAYGAAAGTTGGCAGCTATTGCCTTTTTAAATTTCTTTTCCCTTTCTTTGGGGGCTAGGTTGAAAGTGAGAGAAGTATAAGGTGGTAGCTATATTTTCTTTATGCTTCATTTGAGKCTAGGTTGAAAGTGGGAGAAGTATAACGTGGTAGCCCTGGCGCCCTTGGAAGACTTTTTTATGACTATCTGATTTTCTTTAGATCAAGGGCCTAGTTGCATTTGATGCTCAATGTGGATTTCTCTCTTTCTCTTTGTAAGATATGAATAGAACASTATGCTTATGATTGTGGAAAAACATCATCTTGAAACCCTTCTGGTTAGGATATTGGATGTTGACAACTTGATATATTGGCTACTCGGCCATCTTGTGAATTACTTCTGATGTGTGAAGTGTGAACAACAGACTAATTGGTTTTGAGAGAAAATAGATATACCTGTATAACAGTTTTTAAAGGCAGTCGATCATTCTGTGCTACATGCATGCAAGCTTCGAGTGAAAGCTTTTGACAATTCATTATCCTGCACAACCTTCTGCGCTCTTGCTCTGACAGTGAAGGGTGGGTCTGATACAATATTTGTTCAATTAGACGATTGAAATAGCTGGTTTGCTGCTTATGATAATTGGCATATAAATTTTGGGTTGCAATGCTTACCTTTAGATAGGTATCAATTGCTCTATATAGACCGTCATGACATAGTCTAGCATTTGCTGGTAATGCTTCTGCTAAAACTTGGAACTTGGAGATAGAGAGATTTGGGTCTGAGGCAATCGCTGTTAAATAGTTGTCTAGGAGCTTACTGACATCCCGTTCTTCAATTGTTTGTCTCTGTTGGTGGTTTTGTTGTTCATGCATCAAATAATATTCCACTATTCGCTGCACTGTGTCTATGTTGTGTATTGTCCTTTCTTCTGGTAAACTGTGTCATACAATGGTATGGTCAATATAACCTAAAACATCAGGCACTTTGCTAATTATAAAGCCACTATATGTTTTTTTATTGTACATAAGCCATCTTATAATTTAGTAAATTTACTCATTTAATTCCTAAACTATTCTTTGAATTTTTTTGTTTGAATTTTTTTGTTTTTTTAAACTCACAAGTCATAATCTAGTAGTTCAAGTCATATTTTCTTTGAATTTTTTTTGTTGGCAATTTAAGTCTTTTTTTTTTTGTGATATTTGATTTGGAATGTTCGAATTACTACTTTAACAATCTTTTGGGGAAATGTAAGGTAGATTTATGTCAAATGAAAATTTACGTAATTGAGTTTTTTTTGGTTGGAAAAGTGTCTAGCATATTAGGTGTTTTGCCATAAAGCTTTGTCATTTCAAATAAACTTGGTGCTTATTCATAGAGAAGGTGATTCCAAAGTTCAAATATAATACTCTCTCTGTTTTTTTTAGTTGTTCCACTTTCTATTTTGGGATGTTTTCAATTAGTTGTTCCAAACCAATCTAAAAATAACTTTTTTACTTTTTACCTACTTTATTTACTCTAATATTAATGAATTACTCCTTTCTAAAGTCAACTTTCATTACTTTACCCAATCTATTCACCCAAAATTACTTTTTTCCCAAAAATTTTCATTCACACATTTACTCTTTTAAGTTTTATCCAACTTACTCAATTTTTTTTACAACTTACTCATCTATTTTATCTAACTCAATCAACTCTTAAACACAGTGCCAAATTGGTATAAAACATCTAATAAAAAACGGAGGGAGTATAAAGTTTTCTTAAGCTTTCACTTCTTGTAGCATTACAGTAATCAAACCTTGTTTGTTTCCCTGGGTCTCTGTTACCGCACCTTGGAATTAAAAGGTCTTGGACATTGGCATCTTGTAAGACAGACCCTACTCTCTTTTGGACCTCTGAAATTAAAGCTGGTGTTGCAGAGTATGTCATTGCCATCTTTAACATCCATAATAAGAATGTACAGGAAACAGCTTCCTTTTGAGGGGGAAGTATACTGATGAGGCTTTCTATGATCAACTTTTGCTCCTTTCTCAGGCAGATTTCATCGTCTTCATTTGTCCCACTTGTGATACTAAACTGCTGCTCATTTTTCTCATACCAATTCCTTTTTTGCCTATCATCGTGCTCTTCCATACTTGACAACCATTTTCCGGCATAATGCTTGATACATGAACCTACAATCTCTGGTGCTGTACCTTTTGACTTCAATGCTGCTATTATTCTGCCAAAGTGATCAATGCGTAAGGTTGCTATGTCTTCAAACCACCAAACTTCATCATCAATTAGCTCATTCTTGTCTTGAAAAGCTTTCCAGCAAATCGAATCACAACATCTCCGTACAATCTGAAGGTTTTCTGCCCAGGGAGATAGTTTCTCACAAGTTTTGAGAACTATAATCGAGTCCCTCCATGAAGTAAGCACTATATATGTTAAATAAGATTCTGTTTTGGATATCAGATTTCCATCATCAAATTCCTCTGTCATTTCTAGATATTCTGATGCACACCTTAAAAGAGCCACATTGTTGGGGTATAACTCAATGGGTAGGCCATAACAAAATTTTACAATCACTTCAAAAGCTGCTGGTCCACCTGGAAAATTGTTAAGCTTAATGTTGTGGTCTAAGCGTGAGCTTGTGGACTGGAAGTCTATTCGACCAATGTATCCACTCTTTGTAAGCAGTGCATACTGTTTCAAGGGAAAACAAAATTGAGGTAAGAGATGATCCAATGACTGGTATCAAATTGAGAATTGGCATAAAAGAGATTATTTGTCTAAATTGTTGGGATTAGGGAAATTCTTTTAATTTTTTTATATAAGAATCTATGTGCTCTCGTAGTTTCATGGGAGTCTTCAATCTATTTATATACCTTCCTTACTCCCCTCTTTCCTTTAATTCCTGCCCGAGTGTCATCTTGGGCCACGTTATTTTATGTCTTAAGGTTACGGATAGGCTGGTTAGTTGTCTTGTTGTCCTTCCCAATTAATTGATTTAGCTTTTTATGATGTTGCTAAAGTGCTAAATAATATTGCTATGTAGTTTTGGTATTGTGCAAACCCTTTTTACTGCTACTAACTAACTAGCATGTTGAATAACATCTATCTTTCCCTTTGGTATCAACCTTTCATGGCTCCTTATAAAGCTGTCGTGGAAGAATCTGTCACTTGATGCCTCGTCTTTCTTGAATATTCTTGATATTTAAAAAAAAATCTTTTGCTAATTTTAAAAATCTTGATTAATTCCTAAAACTATTAGGTTTTCCTTTGTTGTGGATAATACTTGTAATATTTTTGAATCATTATGCACTTATGCTTTATTAATAGAAAGATCATCATGCCCTGACTTATCATTGTTCTGCTTTGATGAAAAGAATGCCTTCATATTTATATGACACATTTGCTGTTCAGTTTACAAATAATTAGGTCTTTTTAAACCATGTAACTCTTCAATGTTGGTTGTGCATTTCTGTTATAGTACCAACTTAATGGCTGTACCCCAAATAACTTTTTCTGCAATATTGCACTCTGAACATCAGACTTCCTTTGTCCCATATTATCTTAAAATTATCATGGCGCCTACTTTTAGCCTTTTAGGTGATAAGTTATCTTTTGGTCATCAACTGTCACATTATTGAAACTTGAAAGGTTAATGTGATAGAAGATGATCAATTGATACATACTGTGTTTTTATTACTTGCATCATACATTTGATGCATGGAATCGTAGGACAGGGGATAGGTAGAGAGAGGGAAAAGGGAGACCCATGTGATAGGACCGATGTAGAGATAATACTCAATAGGAAACTAGTTAAAAAGATAAAAATAATTGTTGTGGATTCAAACTTATGGGTTTCAATTCCGCATAGTACCATTTACCTGTCTCTTATACACATCTAGATGTGTATAAGAGACAGGTCTATGACCATATGCTAATAGAGTCAGTTTGAATCATGAGAGTATATGTTATATGTCACCAGGTGTACTTTTGAAGTTTTGATGTTCCATGTCTTGTCTGATTTCTATACTTCAAAAAGGGATGTTTAGCTTTTTTTGTGAATGTATTTTTTGAAGACTACDCCTTTTGTTTCTCAAAGCCACACAAGTATTATCTATCTAATTTATTCGATAGTTACCTTATGCATGTGAAAGGTAATCCCCTCAATTTGAATTGATAGATCAGCTGGGTTTTCACAAGTGACGGTCCTGCATGGAACCGAAAGCAGTTACATAAGTTGAGAGGAGTTGATAGGCTGGGTAACAAAACTACGTTTATGGATAATGGAATGCAGGATAGAAAGAGGAGAGGGGAKGGTGGGGTTGTTATTTAAGTGCACAAGAGAATTCCAGAATTTTAGACTCACCATGCTTGATCCTCCTCCTTAAAGCTGATTGCTACCTTGCTGATTTGGGCGGGAATTATAATATCGTCTTCATCACTGCTGTTACTAGCTTGAATTTGTGCTTCAGCTGCAGGTACAAGCTTCTTCATGGTAACCTTTTTCACACAGAAGGTACAGGGTTCTATTCTTAAGCTCTTATTGAGTGGATTAAGTGGTGGGATAGGGCTGTAGTCAATGTACAACAGATGAGTTTTTGGTGTCAATGGGAAGGACAACTTGAGTGTAGTTGAATGACTTGTTTATTGTCTTCGTGTTCTCTTATTAGTCGCTTGTATTGGATCATGATTTGATATTAACAGCGACCTTGATGTTGGTTGGCTTTGAGGTTGAAAGTACAGGATTTCAGGTTACATGACAATTGGTTAATATGTAGGATACAGAATGTCGTCTAGGACACCTATCACACCACACAATCAATAGTTCGACTGTGACCTTAAGCAGACTTTTCGTGTGGCTCGCATAAGGCAGCTTGAATAACACAGAATGTATGTCATAGTGGGCTTTTGGGCTATATGGGGTTATGTACATGTATATTTGTCTACCTAACCTGTTGTAAGAGGTTTTCGTTCCTTTCTATGTCAGCATCTCTGCATTTATAGAGAAGTATGGTCCATATTGAGTCATATTAATGGCAGGTTGAACCAAACCGGATTGATATCGGTAAGACTGTATTTTGTTAAAGAAGTACTCCATGTCTTGTATGAGCTGTTTACTTTGGCATTTTGATATCACCAATACACCTATGTTTGATATAGAACAGAGCAGGGTGGCTGCTGCCTGCTGCAGCGTGGATGTAAGTTGTTTTAGACTGTTATACAGTTCATCAATAAGTTAAGTTATTTGGAGTACTACCTTGAGTCCCTAATATAGCTATATATGACCTTTAGTATTCCGTAAAGGCTGTACAGTGTCTTTAATTATTACTCGTCTAATAATTTTTAATAGCCCTAAGGGCTAAGGTTATGTTTAACATTCTCCCTTTTTTATTATACCTATCTTTAGTAGTCAACTCAATAGAATTATAATATATCATTAACCAACGCGTTAATGWGGAAGAAAGCATAAAATCAGCAGTTGCTTATGCAGGCCCTTTGTGTGAAAATCACTCGATGTGAACTTCCAAATCTGGTATGTAGTAATGTAGTATGGAGTAAAAGCTTACGTTATTCTGAATTTATGATGTGTTGCCATTTACAGTTTCGTAATCTATACCTTTTCAACAATAAAAGAAAACAGTGTCAAATTGCAAGTGATAGTTGCATAATTTGGCCATTTTTTTCCTAAATAAAGCTATTATACCGTATATCTCATTTTTGTGTGTATAGTTCGAAGGAAGTATAATTAACAAATGAGACAGCTTCGTAGTCAATTAATTCTTTTAAAAGGTTGGGGAGATTAAATTTGGTACATTGTAAAAAAAAGTATGGATCCTCTCTGTTCCAGGTATCGAAATCCCAGWTCTAGAAAATAGGGGAATTAGAATCTTGACGTCTGTTCTTGATCGATCGTCRGAAGATACGTCGGAAAACACGCCGGAAGGGTTCGTCAGGTTCCTTGAGGAGAGAGAAAATGCAGTCAGAGGGCCCAGGGGGTGTTCCCTGGGGACCACCTCCGATGCTTAAGTCAGCAAAGGAAGGAGAGAGAAATCTGAAAGTATGAGAGAGAAAGTACTTATGTTGTTATTAGAGTGAAAGTGTGAATGTCCCTGATTCTGGTGTTGAGCCCCCTATTTATAGACAATAGGAGGGTAACCTGGTAATTATAMTTGACTCGGAAATATCTAGAAGATTCTCTAACTGAATTCAGTTAGACAGCTTYTTCAAGAAGTTTCCCCCGTTTGACTGGTCAACGAGGYTATTAATGGCATTTTCGTAATAACCGACAGTGGGCCTGGCCCAACATATGGTGGGCTAAGACAGAAGTAACTAGATCATTTCAGTAATGGTTTTCCGATGCTTGCACTTTTCCCAAAACGTTTTTCTGTTTTTTCAGCGTACGGTGGGCCGRAACAATTAGCTCCACGCTCAACCCTTTAGCGAGATTTCCTTCGAAGCTTAAGAGTTCAGCGGAATTTGGCAAACAGTTTCGGTATTTAAACGTTGCCTGATTTGTCTGAGGGTATAAATACGAAATCYTACACTTAGGATTTYAGCCCCTAACCTCGGACAGGTCAGGTAAACGCATAATCAGAATCAAACCATGCAGAGCCCCATCGGCGTTTACAGCCCTAGGCGTTCATAAGCCTAGGTGATTTAAGCTAGTTAACTCGGATTGCCATATTAAGACGATCCGAGAATTGCAATTTTTWAGCCCCTGKGCGTTTTAAGGCCAGGGCGATCAGAGAACAATAATCTCGGATCACCTCAATGGGCGATCCGAGAATTGCAACATTAAAGCCCCTGGGCGTTTAAAGCCCAGGGCGATCAAAGAACCATAACCTCGGATCTCCTTAATGGGCGATTCGAGAATTGATGTGTTAAAGCCTCTGGGCGTTTAAAGCCCAGGGCGATTAAAAACAATAATCTC